>JAKVQU010000041.1:0-88396 GCA_030462985.1 Schwanniomyces sp. yHRVM31
AGCTAAGCAGCAATTGGATATTATTCATAAGCATGGAATAATTCACCAGGATATCAAGGGAGAAAATATCCTTTGCTCTAAAGAGAAAGTGATTTATATTATTGATTTCCAGTACTCGTGTAGAGTTAAGCATCAAACACATTCATCCATGTTTTCTGATATCGTGGCTTTAAGGAAGTGCTTTGGTTTAAAGGATGATTTCTAGGTTGTGAAATATTGGCATATAATATCAAACACTTTTGCATTTATATCTACTCTAACTACTTGTTCAGAATTATTGATAATGGTATTTGATTTATCAAACTTTTAGCATAGATGTTTTATACCATTCCGAACTATCTGTACGAAATATTTGCTTAACTTCGACGGAATATCTGATAATTTTTCTATTTGATTTGTAATATCCTTTACAATCGATCTTATACTTGTCAAATCTCATAGATTAGACTTTATTCCTGCTGCTTGGTCTGGTAGCTTTTTTCTCTATGTCTACTGTTAGGAGAGAAGAGCATTCATGACCAATTGATGCACTTAAAGGTATATACTGCCTATAACTTTATGAATAACCAACTGCTATTTCTCCTCTTCAAGGGAATATTTCTATTGATAAATAGGAAGGGTTGGTAATATATTTCGTCAAATCGAAAGAAAAGAAGTTATATAGGAAGAGTGAATAAAACCGTTGGGATCTATGATATAGAGCATAAAATGAATTAGAAATGCTACATGATGAATTTTCAAGTCAAAATATAGAAGGGAAGAATATTGTTGGAATTGTAGCTTAGAGTTTAGATGAGTGACAAAACAGCCAGTGGATTTAAAAATTATTAAAAGTATTGCTGCAATTATTAAGTGTTAAGCACGCTTACGAAAATATTGATTTTATAATTAAACTTCCAGTAATTTAGAGAACCTAAATTTCATTAATTTCATTGCATGCGTCTAGTCTATTATTTAAGCATCAATTCTGTCAATTACTCTGATATAAATAATAATAATAACATATGAAACTTAGCTTATTTAGTAAGAAATGATTAATTCGTTACACATTTGCCTATTATTTGACCCATGCATATAGTGTTTCCTTTTATAACGTTCACGATATCGTCTGTAGAAGGAAATTCCCTATGTTCCTGAAATGTCTGGGTTGCAACCTCATTAACTGCGAAAACTTGGAATATATATCTATGAGTACCATGACCCGGTGGTGGGCGAGGACCAAAGTATCCAACTCTTTTCCTAAAGCCATAGCCAAATTTTATAGGAGATGGGTCGAAATCTTCCCGATAGTTCAATTCACCTAATGTAAAGCTATTTTTCAGTGCAGGTATGTTGTATGCGATTAAATGCGTTATAGGATGGAAAAGTGGTGGATCGATATCCTGACACACTACGACTAAAGATTTTATAGTATCATCTTTTGGAACGTTAAATTCTAAAGAAGGGGATTTGTTACCCCCTTTTGGCGTAGTCACCACTGCCAAAAAGTCATCTTTAATCTCTTCACTTGTAATTCTTATGCTCATTGGAACATTTCGAAATTCTTTCAAGTTAGTAATTAATTCAGAATCTCCAGCCTTGAACCATGAAAGTAGTATTCCCAATGGCTTTATAATATAATAAGACATAACTAATCTTCTTTCTTTTGTTTAAAAAACCTTTTAGAGTTGTCGTTCGCTTTATTTATAGAGGATATCGGAGGTAAAAGTGGGAGATATCGGATTTAATTTAGTTCTTTTTATCTCCTATAAAATCGCTTGTAAAAATTGCGTAACAATGGCTCCCAATACAACAATTCTGTGTCAAACTACTCGAGATTCTATATCAAAGATTAAAGATCAAGTATTTTCAATTAGTTGATGGGTATGTATATTATTTGTACCTTATTTATTCTACTATGAGATAATTGAATATACTATAAAGAAAGGTATTAAAATATGTATTTCAAAAAAAATCATCAAAATTAACAAAAATATATTTATATTATACAGGATAAGAGAAAACTTGGCTCATTTGTATAGTTACCTATCATTTGTATAGTTTCCTATTATTTGTCCCATACATATTGTATTCCCTTTGATGATATTTACGACTTTATCCTTATTCGGAACTCCTTCATATTCATTTAAACTCTGGGTTGCATTCTCATTAACTGCGAAAACTTGGAAAATATACCTATGAACACCATGCCCTGGAGGGGGTCCAGGGCCAATGTAACCTTTACTTCTTAAGGAACCATAGCCAAATTTTATAGGAGAGGGATCATAATCTTTCAGAAAGTTTAATTCACCCAATTTAAAACTATTTTTCAGTAGTGGTATGTTATATGCGAGCAAATGAATCGCAGGGTGAGGCATTGGCGGATCGATATCCTGACACACTACGACTAAAGATTTTATAGTTTCATCTTTTGGAACGGCAAACTCTAAAGAAGGGGATTTGTTACCCCCTTTTGGCGTAGTCACCACTGCCAAAAAGTCATCTTTAATCTCTTCACTTGTAATTCTTATATTCATTGGAACATCTCGAAATTCTACCAAGTTAGTGATCAATTCAGAATCTCCCGCCCTAATTCCTGATAATAGTTTCCCCAATGGCCATATAAGATAATATAACATAGCTAGTACTCCTTCTATTTGAAAAAGATTGTCTTTATCGTTATTCGCTTCCTTTTTATGAAGTCTCGGAGATAAACCCTGGGAGATAAAAAAGAGGACAAAGTCCGGTATCTCCCATCTTTTCAGCTCTAATAAGAGATATCCTTAACAATGGATAACAGTTATCAAACAAAATAAAAGATTTTTATAAACTAAAAGAATGCATATTCTATACGTTAATTTAATAAGAAGAACTGGCCATATCTATAACATAAAAATGTAATTTTACTCTCATTGAATTAAAGCCTATTAACAATTAGATGTATCTCGTAACTCTTTGACTAGATCAACTTTATCTTCTAATCAATACTTATTCTAGCTAAATTTCTATCAACTCCCCTACTTCTACCTCATCTAATTCATTGAAAGGTGCCAACATTGTACAATAACGTTAAATTATATGTTAAAATCGCTTAAGATATTACAATTTTACACGAGATTGAAAAACTGGATTCAAAGGGTTCCATGAAGAAATGCGTCTCAATTCATAGTAATGTTGCAACTTTAACTACGTACAGTATAAAGAGAGAATGCGGGTGGTCAATTGAAGGGTAAGAGGAATCGGGGTTTTCCTCTTACCAGAGGAATAAGCAATATATTGCTGCAACATAGCAAAAAATTAAAACAGGTACTTCAACAACTTAAAGCTTTATATGATAAGCACTATTATAACCACATTACCATTTGTACATACTGTTTCAATTTTAGACATTCCTTTGTCTCCTCAGAATAAGTGGAAGAATATCAACTTCTTTGCGACCATGTAGTATGAAGTTTTGGCAATCACACCAGTTAACGTAATACTATTTGATAAAATCCTCGAATATGTGTAACCAACGCCATCTGGGTTGGATTCTATGAAATTTTGGTAAGGAGTCTTGATCTCTGATAATAGTGTATCCAGGATATTTAATTCCAGTAAACTCATCTCCTGTGTTAATTATGGAGGATGTCATGGAAGAAGTTGTCTTTATTCGCCAATATGCTTAATTATAAATTTTAAGGATTTCCTTTGAGGGATTGAACTTGAACACAGAATGAATGATTTCTATAACATGTAATCTTTTTCAAAAGCTCTTTCGAGCGCACGATGATGGCTTTGGGACTTATCATATGGAAACTGATTGTGACGTTACAATTAAGCATTGTAAGTGTGCCTTTAGAACCAAGTATGTGTTTCAGAGACTACTGATTGATAACCAAGGTAAAGATAAGTTTAACAGTAGTTAAACATCAATATTAAAGTTCTAAATTAGAAATTGACCCTGTTCAAACAAATCAATAGGAATCATTCTTAGATATTCCTTTGAGATTAATCAGATATTTCATGAAATGATGCTTTAGAAGTGGGGGTTTGACATATCTAGTTGCGATAATTTTGCCAAGAATAGTATTATTTACTCTTTTTACTCTGAGGCATTCTATCAAGCCACTAATCACATTTCTCTTTTACAATTCATTGGAAATGATGATAAATTTCAAGATGAATCTGTGGGATATAGATTTCATTTAATATTCCACTATTACTATGTTTCAATTCTATTCCCCTACATGTTACAGAATATTTCAACTTTAAAAAGCATATTGGTACAAAAATGGTTTGCTCGTGCATGAAATCCCTCATGGATATATCAAATTAATTCTCCAACTAAAGAAAGTGTATAAAAGTTATACTTTATAATATTCTAAATTCTGACAGGTCATTTTCCCAGTATATGACAACGAGTCAAATTTTGGATTTATAATTCATTTTCATGATAAAGAGTTTAGTTTAATAACTGAAAATTTAGACATTGAACTCGACCAAAGATAGACTACTGTGTATTTAACGATCATTGTCAAGTTGAGGTGAAAGGATCTGCGAGAAAAATCAGTAGATTAATAGATGTATTACTAAGTGGGTATCATACGGAATATGCCGACTCTGCCAACTACTATTTTTTCTCATTTTATAGAAGCAGTTGATTATAATATTGGCTGATGTTCAAATTCAACTTAAAATTTTGTGGGTGCAAAAAATTTTCCTAGTTTCATGGCTCCTCAGAACCATTTTATATTTTTGGATATATATATAATCGTGATCACATAGTGATAGTGGAGTTAATCTTGACACCAAATGGCTTCAATAAATTAACCTATTTTAATTATTTTTTTATCCAAGTAGTTTACTGTATAAAGCATTATGGACTTAGGTTTATATTCGAGTTTTAAGAAATTATTTTACAATTATTTAAAAATAGACATATTTGGCTCAAATACGTAAAATATAATTCATATAATAAAATCTATCGGAAAGATATGCAAACTAATAAATAACTTTATAATTAACGTTAATGGTGTATATACTTCATGATATAAAAAATAGCTGATATCGAAGCAGAACTATAACTATACTACACCTTCAGCTAAATCATAAATTAAATACTAAAATATTTGAAAGAGATGAACCAACTATTTGATTATACATTTATCTAATTAAACTTTGTATTTACTTCTATAATCATTCAATAATAAAAACAAACTCACATATTATCACTTATAATTCACTTATTCACTTATAGTACCATTCTAATAATTTATTCCACTTAAAAATTCGTATAGTAGTATTCTTTTATATTCTTTAAAAATCTTCAATTTCTCCCTGAATATTATTCCTATTCATCCTACTGGCGATTTTATTCTCAGTTGGCAATGTCTATATTAATTTTAAGTGCGAATGAAATATTTCTACTCAATGCTTCCACTACATTATTATGATCCCAAAACCAATATTATTCTCTATTTTAGTGGGATTTGTGGGCATATACTATTACTATGTGTCCAGTATATTAAACTACGTAATTAATGAAGTTAATAATGTCCGGTTGAACAAATTGTCACAATCAGCTTATTCTTCTCCACAACTTACAAACCAATTTAACAAAGGATCCCCTAAGCTATCCTCCAATTCTTATATGGATAATCCACCATATGCTAAGAATAGAACACAAATAGGAGGAGAAAATGCCACAATGGTTATGTTGGTGAGAAATAGGGAGCTCAGTGGTGCACTCGACTCCATGAGATCTTTAGAAGATAGATTCAATCGAGACTACAGATATCCATGGGTGTTTTTAAACGATGAACCTTTTGAAGAAGATTTTATAGAAAAAACTAGTCTTATGGCCAGCGGGAAAACGTTCTACGAATTGGTGCCTGCTGAGGATTGGCAACCCCCACTGTTCATTGATCGCATCAAAGTAGACGAATCGATACAACAGGCTATCGATAATGAAGTTATCTATGGATTTTCCAAGTCTTATAGAAACATGTGCCACTTCAATTCTGGATACTTCTACAAACAGAAGCGTTTATTGGACTACGAGTGGTATTTCAGAGTGGAGCCTGATGTTGAGTACATGTGTGACTTTCAGTACGATCCTTTCAAACTTATGAGAGAAAATAATAAAAAATACGGGTTTGTTATTGCTATTCACGAATACGAAAACACAGTACCCACACTCTGGCCTACTGTAGAGAAATTTATGGAACAATATCCTGAGCTAATTCACCCTAACAGTGCCATAGATTTCCTCATCACTAATGAAACCAACCTTAGTGGAGGTTTAGACATAAACAACTCCAATTCTAGCTACAATCTTTGTCATTTTTGGTCCAACTTCGAAATTGGCAATTTGGACTTCTTCCGTGGACAAGCCTATGAGGAATTTTTCAGATTTTTGGACCATGCTGGTGGATTTTACTACGAAAGATGGGGCGATGCTCCAGTACACACAATTGGAGTGAGTCTCCTAATGGATAAGAATGAAATACACCACTTTGAGGATATAGGATACTTCCATAACCCTTACTTGGCATGTCCTTCAGCATACGATGTTCTCGCCGCCAAAAGATGTATTTGTAAGACAAAAAACATCGAAGATAAGTTTATAAATAAAATCATTGATACTAGCGAGTTTAGCTGTCTCAGTAGATGGTGGCGCTATGGTTCAGGCAAGAAGTTCTTAAATGATATAGATTATAATATTGATCATTAACCATTCACCTACTAGTTATATAGGGTCGTGTGGAAGTGGTACAAAATCCTCACCCAAATTTTTCAATATCAGTCGCATCGCGATGGCATAAATTTTTTTAGTACTGTAGAAGAACTAAGAGTTGTTGAAACATTATATAAGATGGCTAGAACTGGGACCCTTAAGGCGCAATTGAAGAATGAGCAATTGCTCAAATCAATAGAGAAGTCTAGAAGTAAACCTGTTGCACCAAAGACTGAAAAAGAGACCAAAGTCGAAAAAGTAGAAATCAAACAAACTAAGCCAGAAAAGGTAAAGAAGAGTAAAGCTAAGTCTGATGATTATGAAAGTGAAGTTTTATCTAAGAAGGAAATGAGAAAGTTAAAGAAATTGGAAAAACAAGTGGTTGAAGAAGAGCAAGCTGAAGAAGAAGAAGAAGAAGAAGTTGAAGAAGAGGAAGAAGAAGAATTAGATTTAGAGAAATTAGCTGCTAGTGAAAGCGAGAGTGACATAAATAGTGATGAAGAAGATGAAGAGAGTGATGAAGAAGAGGAAGCTAATGAAGAAGACGCAGAAGAAGATGATGAAGAGGAAGAGGAAGATGTCCCATTATCAGATGTTGAAATAGACTCCGACGCTGATATAGTTCCACACACAAAGTTAACTATAAATAACACCGCTGCATTAAGAGACTCTTTAGCACGTATTGAGTTACCATGGTCTAAGCATTCTTTCCAAGAGCATCAGTCAGTCGTCAGTGCCGACAAAACTGAGGCTAGCATCAAAGATATCTACGATGACACCGAAAGAGAATTGGCATTCTATAAGCAAGGTTTAGATGCCGTCAAGCAATCCAGGGCCACGTTATTGAAGTTAAAGGTTCCATTTTCTAGACCTATGGACTACTTTGCCGAAATGGTTAAAAGTGACGAACATATGGATAAATTAAAGAGCAAGCTCTTGACCGAAGCTGCTAATAAGAAGGCCTCTGAAGAAGCTAAGAAGCAAAGACACTTGAAGAAGTTCGGTAAGCAAGTCCAACATGCTACCTTACAGGACAGAGCCAAACAAAAGAGAGAAACCTTAGACAAGATCAACTCTTTGAAGAAGAAGAGAGGTACCCATGAGGTTGCTAACAACGATGATTTTGAAATTGCATTAGAAGAAGCTACGCGTGAAGAATCACGCGATAACAAGAGAAAAAAGCCAAATTCTAAGAGATTAGGTAAAGATGCTAAATATGGTTTTGGTGGACAAAAGAGAGGCATGAGAAGAAATGATGCTAAATCTTCCGCTGACATTAGTGGTTTTTCCTCGAGCAAAATGAAAGGCAAGTCAAGCAGACCTGGAAAGAGCAAGAGATCTAGAAGAAATTAGTTAGTTAGGTAGGTTTATAAAATGGTTTTATGTAACATATATCAGTTTTGTGTATGATTTGAAAGTAGTTCGATTTTGAAAAATCTATACGAGTAAACGATTTTCTAGAGATTTATTTGTTGGCTTTATTTAACACATAGAATTAGAGACTAAATGGATAAGGTTGCTGCTAAAGAGAAGTTTATTGGCGAATTCGCCAACTTGGTTGAGGAATTAAAGGAAATCTTGGTTTCCTATAACATGCCACAAGAAGCCATTGAATGGTTTGAAAAGAGTTTGAACTATAACACACCAGGTGGTAAGTTAAACCGTGGTTTATCAGTCATTGATACTTACTGTATCTTAAAAAGCAAGACTATTACTGATTTAACCCAAGAAGAATACAAGAAAGTCGCTTTATTAGGCTGGTGCATTGAATTATTGCAAGCTTACTTCTTGGTCGCCGATGACATGATGGATCAATCTAAGACCAGAAGAGGTCTGCCATGTTGGTACTTATACGAAGGTGTAGGTAATATTGCAATTAACGATTCCTTTATGTTAGAAGGTGCCATTTACATTTTGTTAAAGAAGCACTTCCGTAACGATTCATACTACGTCGACTTGTTAGATTTATTCCATGAAGTCACTTTCCAGACAGAATTAGGTCAATTATTAGATTTGGTTACTGCTGATGAAGAACACGTTGATTTGGACAAATTTTCATTACAAAAGCACTCATTTATTGTTATTTTCAAAACTGCTTACTACTCATTCTACTTACCTGTCGCGTTAGCAATGCAAATGTGTGGTATTAACAGTGAAAAGGATTTGAAGCAAGTTCGTGATATCTTGATTCCATTGGGCGAATACTTTCAAATTCAAGATGACTATTTAGATTGTTTTGGTACTCCTGAGCAAATTGGTAAGATTGGTACTGACATTAAGGACAATAAGTGCTCTTGGGTTGTTAATCAAGCTTTATTAAAGGTCAATGAGAGCCAACGTAAGCTCTTAGATGATAATTACGGTAAGAAGGACGACGAAAGCGAACAAAGAGTCAAGGACTTATTCTATGAGTTAAAAATTCAAGATATCTACCATGAGTACGAAGAAACTGTAGTTGCTAAGATCAAGAACCAAATTGAACAAATCGACGAATCCACTGGTTTAAAGAAAGATGTTTTATACTCCTTCTTATCCAAGGTTTATAAGCGTTCTAAGTAGAGAATATAGGGAAGTGAATAATTTACGTAATTAATAGATCTACAATTGTGAAAATTTTCTTCATATAGCTTATTTTTATTTATAATAGTGACTTTTAAATCAATATAAAGCCCTAGGATAACCCAGGGGATATGTATATGCACACAATTAAATATTCGGCTCTTGGCCCGTAACTTGATTGGAGTACTCTTAAACATTGACTCTTGCTAATTCTTCTCTACCAGCCTTGGTGTATAAGTATTCATTGTAGTCTCTAGCTTGAGCCCAAACATTCCAGACAAGTACACCTGGAATAATAACAAATAATGCTTGGTTCTTAACTCTTCTGAAAGTGTTGAAGAAAGCGTTATATAAGTTACCCTTCAATGGTTTAGTAGCATATGGAGAGACAGTATAAGCAGTAATATACTTTTGCTTTGGGGATCCTATGTTACCCCACCATCCCATGTAAGCCTTTGGTCCAGCACCTCCCATTTTTTCTGATGTGTTTGATGATAGTAAGTGTTAAACAAGTAAAGAAATTATGTGCAAATATAAAAACCATTCGAATTCGCTAGCGATAATTGGCCAATATCTCGGTGCTGAAAAATACGCCCGCAAAGCTCATATATAGGTGCTCACAGTGTATTTTTCAGACCAGATAAAATTTCATCATATCCATCGGTTGTCTATACAAGGTTAACAATAAAGAATAAGCTTAATGTACTATTATAGATGGTATGCGCTTCGAATTCTACAGTAAACAGGACCAGCAGTTTATTGAACCTTTTCAGTAATTTATTAAATGTACATAAAGAGAGAATAGAACTGACCCCATTAAACAAAATTTTCTGTTCACAAGATTAAGTATTTATCATAAGAAAATTTTCTGACTAAATTATCTATTTATAAATAATTTAAGCAGCAGTTAAACGCTTTTGAGCAGCTAATCTACCTTTTTGTCTGGAGTTTAATCTAACCTTCTTAGATTCAGCAGCCTTTTCAACGGCTTCTTCTTCTTCAGTTAAGATTAATTCGATGTGGGATGGAGAAGATTGGTAAGCGTTAATTCTACCGTGAGCTCTGTAAGTTCTTCTTCTTTGCTTTGGAGCTTGGTTAACTTGGATGTGGGAAATCTTCAACTTGGAGACATCTAAACCCTTAGCCTAAAATTTAGTTAGTAATCATTCAACTAGAGCCCTAAAGGAGCATTTAAAATTTAATAAAGATCATAATATGGACAATAGTGACAGAGTTGTAATCAAAATAAAAATTTTCAAAACTGATCCACGAATTCAGAAAGTTAATACACTTGAAATTAAACGTCCACGAATACTCTATCATTTCCCCAATACAATCTTCATTTTACTATTATTATGTATACATACTTCAGCGTTAGATTGAGCGTTTCTTAATAAGTCCTTGACGTAGTTGACGGACTTAGCTGGCCATCTAGCCTTGGTGACACCGAATTCCTTACCTTGGGCAGTACGACCAATGGAGGAGTTGAAACGACGGAATGGAATGGCTCTTTGGTGGTCTAAGACTTGGTCCAAGTACTTTTGGGCCCTTTCTAAGTTCCAACCGTTGATGGCTTGAACAGTTTCTCTGGTGTTCTTGAAAGAAACTCTTAAGTAAGCACCACGAGCAGAAGCTGATTTAGCTGGGTTAGCAGAAGTAGCAGCGTAACGAACCATTTCTAATTGATGTTTAGTATTTAAAGTGGAACTTTAATTAAAAGAGCACTTTATAATATGAAAAATTTTAACGAATTCTAGTTCTGAGAATCGCCCACTACAGACACTCCCGAACTTCACAGTATGCAATCCGCAGTCTTCAGAAATTTTCACACAAAGCAGGCGGGTAACTGCTACAAGAGGTATTATGCACGAGATATAGATCATGTGCATTTCAAGAAATTGAAGTTATTAAGGGTATAACCCTAAAGGCACGCACGTGCAAGTAACTTATATTTTATGATATTATAATTGGGTGGGGTTTTATCTGCGTGAAGATCACAATTTACTAGCCTCAGATCCCACCATTATTTACCCAAGTGGGCCCTAATAAACCAGGATGGAATGAGATCCGTTCATGTCTTGATTCTATTTATTATGGACTTCTCTAGTGATTGTAGAAAGTGATTGAGCGGATTAATGATTGTTGTCAAGATATAAGAGACAGCTACATGGGGATCATTCATGAGACGGTAATACTTAATTCAATTATATAGATAGTAGACGTATTCTTAAGTTGTGAAGTTCAATTTATTATTATCAAAAGACTAATAGAGCTGTTGTGTAAGCTGAATTAGGAAGATTAGCAATAATTAAAAGAACAGTGTAAATTTTTGTGATAGCTACTTAATAAGCCGTATACAGGAGTTTTCGGTAAGATGGCATTAGAAGATATTTCGATACATGTCTTCAATGTCCGCAAGGACTCTGATTGTCAAAGAACTTCCATTTAGGAGAACAATAACACTTTGGTTACGTTAACAAACTAATAAAAAGTAAAGAGTAATAGTTGGGTAAGCGTCATTTGCTTTTCCTTCAGGTTGTCTTAAGTTGCTGAAATTTTTGACAATGTGCGGTGCGGAAATCTGTGATTTGGCGATGTACTCTGGAACCGATACTTTGCCTACTGCCGGATAAAAGCTACATTTGAGGTATTAGCGGATACGGAAGGAAGCAGTCAGACTTGGCACAAATAGCCTAAGACTCTTATAGTACCTATTATTATACTCATCCTTATGTTACTAGTAAATACAAGGTATTACAAATAAGAATATGTGTAGTCAACTTTGCAAATTCAATCGAATGCCTTTTTAATAAGTGATTGCATGCATAATAATGGACAAAAATGTCATGTAGACCTCAAACTTACCAAAACTGCATTAGTACGAAATGCCACTTTTTATATGCTAAACCACCACACCACGGACCCTGTAGTATTAAACTACATCTATTAAATGATATTCAAAGTGGTTTCCTAAGTTGGGATGTTTCGGGGCTAGCTACACAAAATGTATATTACATGAGGGGACTTGCAATGGAATATCGGTATACGCAATATAGTCAGCTACGATCTTGTACCTAATCTTGAAAAGATTACTCAACTACGTATCTAATTTGTAATATGAGGCTATTAATAAGTTGATGCTACTTCCTATCTTTGCTATGCCTACGGTTCTAACCGTCTGCAAACTTGCATTTCCTCTCTTGGATTTCACTCGAATTGTTTCTGTATTTTTTAGCGCAATTTGCACACCGTCCTGGGAAATTACCAATGTACTGATATCCAGAACCCAGAACACCCTACTGTCTACCAATATAATACTGCTTTGCAACGTATGTGCTTTTACTGGTCATGCCATGGCATGACGTAGTTGATCATTCGAAACCTAATTAACTTATCCTGGGCATAAGCGTTGAGGGCTCATTGTTCGATATCAACTTCCTTTTAATGCTATCTGCATGATTGCACCGGTTATGAAATTAATTTTTTTTTTACGGAAGTGCCTAATTTATTTTTTTGGAAAGACTGATTTGCAAAATTGTGTTGAAATTTGCATTAGAGTTATTTACATTTCTAGTGCCTTAATTATCATTATTTATATCCCAGTTTCTTATGAGCTATATAGAACCCCCTTAACTATGGACATATACACTATATAATATACCTCGCACATGATTAAGAAGCCTGACCAGAGTACACGACTTCCTCCACCCCTAGGCGTCTTGAGTTTAAAAAACTTTTATGTGGAAAGCAACTTACAATCTGACACTAAACACGCTACCGAAAAGTCGTTAAAAGGTCAATCAATTGAAGATATATAAACATTTACTAAAGGGAATATATCTGCATCATTGTATATATTGATTTGCCTACATAAGATAGTATACGATAGTTATAACGCGGTCAATTTAGGTTTGTTTTTAAACTGGTTGGAATACTAGTGTAAACTATACGAGGCCACTATTTTGCACCATCTTGAAAACGGTACGTGAAGAGTACTAAAGTAGAAGTTTAGTGGAAAAGCCTTGATTTAATAAAGTTTTATTGTTTTTGAGTTTGGTGGAACGTAATAGAATATGAACTTGGAGGAAACTGCAGGTCCTATATCTGAAGAAAACCGAGACATAGATGCAGTTGCTTCTGAAAATGAGGAAGTTTTGCAAGCAGAATCTAACATCGATAGCCCCGAGGTAACGACTGGTGAAGCTGAAGCAGATGATGCTGAAATGGAGAAAATGGAAATTGATCAAGATAATCAAGCTGATGCAGATTACGACGGAGAAATTGATATGCAATCCAAGGAAGAAAGTGCTGATGAAATTGGTGAAGACGAGCCTTGGAAAAACGATGAAAATGATGAAAAACAAGAAGAGCTCACCGAGGAGGAACATGTTACTGAAGGTAACAGTAATGAATCTAAAGAAGCAGCCATTAAACAGGAAGAATCAGATAATAAATCAAAGAATATAGAGTCCGAAGTAAAGGAACAGGAAAAAATTGATAATGCCATTACTGAATTAGGAGAGAAAGGACCCGAGGTTGAAAAAGTGGATATCAGTAACAAGGAATCACAAATGGATCTTGACAAGCCAGAGGATGAAAATGTAACAAACAATATAACAGAAGGGGAAGAAGAAGAAAAACAGGACGAAAAGGAAGAAGTGGAAATAGAAGATGGAATAGACAAGGTAGAAGAGAAAGTAGAAAAGCCAGATGATGAAAACAATGTTACATCTTCAGTAGAAATAAATAATATTCAAAAAGATGAAGGTGCTAATAAAGTTAAAAACGAGGAGCCCGAAATCGAGATTGAAGATACACCAGATGTTGAAGATGAGGGCATAATAGACTCTGAGGAAGTAAAATCAATAAGACAAACTCATGCTATTATTATACCATCGTATTCGAGATGGTATAATATGAAGAAAATACATAAAATAGAGAAAGATTCCCTTCCTGAGTTTTTTAATGGTTTACATCCTTCGAAGTCTCCAAAAATTTATCTTAATTATAGAAATTTCATGATTAATTCCTACAGATTAAACCCAAATGAGTATTTGACTTTGACATCTTGTCGTCGTAATTTAGTGGGTAATGTAGGAACCTTAATGAGAGTGCATAGATTTTTAAACAAATGGGGTTTGATTAATTACCAAGTGAAACCTCAATTTAAACCTGGGTATGCGTTGGAGAAATTACCTAATGGAAATCTGGTTGGATTGCCTTATACGGGGGATTATCATGTGAATTATGATACTCCTAGAGGGTTATTTCCGTTTGATACCTCTAGGCCATTACCCGATAAAGTCAATTTAGAAAAGATCAAGAGTGTTTTAAATACCCAACAGTCATCAGTAGGGAAGGAAAATAGTATTAAAGATGTTTCTTCAGATGAACCGCCTAAAAAGAAACACAAAGATAATTGGACAAAGGAAGAACTTTCCAAATTAATAATAGGTATTAAAAACCATAAAAATGACTGGTACAAAATATCCAAATTAGTGGGGAATAAATCACCCCAAGAATGCATAATGAAGTTTCTTAGATTTCCGATTGAAGATTCCTATAATTATTTATCCGAAGGCGAGTTCAACTTATTAAAATTAGCACCTAATTTTCCATCTAGTGCTATCGATAATCCAGTACTAAGTAATTTAGCTTTTATGACCCAAATTGTAGATAGTGATGTTGCCAAGGCTGCAAGTTTAAGAGCATCGAAAGTAATGGATGAAAAAATCTTAAATAAGATTGAAGAAGTGTATGGGACAAAAGACAAGTCGACAAATTCCGAGAAAAAGAGTGAAGAAGATGAAATGGCTCATTTGAAAGAAGAAAGCTCTGGCGAATCAGATGATAACGAGAATAAAATATCAAAGCCTTCAGAAGAAACTAAAGCTGACCAAGCAGGAAATGATGATAATGATGCTGTTAGGAATGGCTCTGTTGAGCTACCAGATCATATTTTTAATGATTTCAAGGAGGCCATTTCCCCGGCAGAAGCCCTTCAAGATGCAACAGCCAGCGTTTTTGGTATCGTAGGAGCCAGAAGTCATTTATTTGCTACATATGAAGAAAGAGAAATGCAAAAGCTTTCTAATACTATTATCAATCACCAATTGTCCAAAATAGACATGAAATTGAATAAAGTCAAAGAACTCGAAAATATATATGATAGAGAAAGAAAGAATTTGGAAAAGCAGCAAGAAGAAATTTTTATTGACAGAATTGCTTTAACTAAATCAACCATTAATATCACTAAGAAGTTAAATGATGCCTTGAATATCTTACAAAACTCTACGGAAAGTTCTTCCAACGAAAAAATATCGCATGCACATAGTTTATTATCTGAAGTCAAGTCATTAATTAATAACCCATCAAGGTATGCAATGTTAAGTAATGTGGGTAATGCTTCAATAAATGGTGAGGTAGGTAGTATGGGAGATAAAGATGAAGCTAAATCGAATGATAGTAGCGAAAACGATAATATGAAACCATTATCCATTGAAGCACCACAATCATTTAAACTCTGGGTTCCTTAATTATAGCAAGATCAGGGAGCATTCCCTTGTATTATTAAATTCAATTCGTACATTAATTTGAAATTACGCTCTATATATTATGTGTATTACTATCTATTACTATCTACACGTGATTAAATACTTTTAATTTTTGAACTTAATATAAAACGTTCAGCATCATTATACTTTGTAGTACATTATACTTTGCACATAGATAACATCTAAATAATATAGAGTAATGTCTAAGAGTGAAGCTATGTTAACTATGAGTCACGTAAGTAATCAAGATGTAATGAAAATAGCGGATAATACAGGTAAGATAGTGGAAACTAGAATTGAGCGGCGGGAAGATATTAATGGCGATTATGAAGAGTTAATTAGTGGTATAAGTGACGATAATGAAGACGACATAACTAATGGGAGCGGAGAAATCTCTATCAATATAAGTGAAGAAGAGAAACTTGAAGGAGGTGTTGAAAACCCTATAGTGTTAGATGATAATGATAATTACAACGATAGAGAAAATCTAGTCGAATATATCAGTGGAAGTGAAGCTAACGAAAGTGACAGGGAATTAGAAAAAGAGTATTTAAGGGAAGAAATTATTATTACAGATACAGAGCATGGGGAAGTCGAAGGAAATGAAGAGGAAGACGTGAAAGAAATTGAGGAAGATGAAATAGCGGAAGAAAAAAATCATGACCAAAAAGAAGATATTGAAGTGAATAACGCTGACATTGAATTCGAAAATGATGATACTAACAATGACATTTCTAGGGTTGATGCTAACTTGCTTGTAGAAAGAGGAGAATTCGATATCTCTGATGATGATATTGAAAACTTAGAGGAATTGGAGGGTGAAGAAGATCAAACTAATAAGAGTGAAATAGAACTGGATCTGGTTTTATATAAGAAAGGTGAAAAGTTTATAGTGAAAGACGAGATTCAAAAATCTAAATTGAATTTTGAAGAATCAGATAACATTGGGATTCTTCCGATTATATTAAAGATTTACGATACTGAATTTCTTCTAGTACCTTTTGAAGGTCACTCATCTTTAGACTTATCTCAAGTAGTAGAATTGTTTGATGATAACGAGGTTCTAAATTTAAGTATCGAGGGCTTCTTCAATTCTATTAGAAGAAACGAGGATATTTGTGATTGCTTTAAATTGGAGAGCAGTAAAGAATTAGTTTTAAGTGCACCTGAGTTAGATAATGCATGCATCGGTGAAGATAACATATATACGAAGAACTTAAAGGTTAAGGACTTGGTTCTTGCTGTTAATAGCTTAGCGAACAATACCGAAGATAAGACCTTGATTCCATCGCAAATTACATTAAATTTACTGTCTCAAAGAAGATTCATTCACGACTTCAATATAATTTCTGAAACAATAAAATTAAAGCGTGGCCTTGAATCTATAAAAGACTCTACGACCAAGTTATCAAAAGGTGTGAAACATTTTTTACAGCATGAAGTGGATTCCGAAAACGTCCATAAGAAAAAGAAGAATAATTAGTAGCTTGGAACTTATAGGATATATATTTAATCTAATACACAAAAAGTCCATACATCTTACTACGATTATGATTCAATGATACCGTTTTCCACCAACTTTTGAAATAATTCACCGTCTATATATTTTTGAAGACCAGGATCGCCAGACAAACCCTTTTGTTTTCTGGTTTTAAGAACAAAATCTCTAGCTAGGGAGTTATGAGGAACTGGTGTAAGTGAAGGTAAATAGCAATCTTTATCTAATGGATCACCAGGAACGATATCCCAAGAATCAAATGATAAGAAGCACATAGCTTGACCCCGAGTTTGTAGCCTGATATCAGACTCCAACCCCACCGACTCAATTACAGGAACATAACCTTCAACAGTATACAATGGTGATCCAGGAATTGCATTCTCTTTAGTGACATACCCCCTTCTTCTCTCTAGTAACTTTGAAATTGCTGGTATAGCAATAGACGTACACGTGACACTAACATCATATATTGGCTCCATAAGTCTTGGAGTAGCAGTCAAGAAACCTGTATAACAGGCTCGTCTGGTTAACGGAACCAAATGAGTTACGTTTCTTTGGGTTTCAGAACCGCTTAAAACTGCATCCAAAATCTTAAACTTAGTATTTCTAATAGGTTCTTCACATAATGGACCCTCATTGACAGCCCATTTGAAACCTAAATCAATGGAATCTTTAACCGAATATAATAATCTTTTATCAGTTTCACCTTCCAAAGTGTCATCCAAAAGAATATTAGGATATTTCAAGTCATCTGGACCAAAACTCCAAATAGATCTCGAAGCCAAAGAATCCCAACCAAATTCTTTTCTTAATATTCTTGAAGTAGTCTTAACTGGGTCAGATAACTTGAGTTTTCCACTTTCAATCGCATGGCTCAATTTATCATCATTTAATGGTTCTGCGATTATTGAAATCGAATTGCTATTATTTTTACTTGATATTTTTGTTGATGAGATGTCAATACAAGTTTCACTAAATTTTGTCATAGGATCACTGACCTTGATTTCCAAGTCATCAGCAAAGAAATTTCTTAAATCATGCAAAATACAATCAAGGTATAATTCACCTGGAGCTAGGATAACATGCTCTCCACTTTCTTCTACTTTAACCACACTAGCTAAATATGACTTATTTACCTTCCTCAAGGCTTCTAAAAGCTTCGGTAACTCGGAAGGATTTTCGGGCTCTATAGCTATCTTGAATACAGAATTGGTGTCATACAATGTAGTCTTTAATTTCGCGATCTCGTATATATTACCATCAAATATCCAAGCATATTTGCTAATAGTTGCATCTATGCCGCTTACCACAACTAACGTACCAGGGCCAGAGCTTTTTATAGGAACTTTATATCTTCCACCAGCTAAGAACATCTCGTCAATTATCTCATATTTGTAGTCATCAGAATCTTCTTGAAAATTCTCTCCTAAAACCTTTATTCTATCTCCAACTCTCATCGTTCCCAGATAGATCCTAACCAAAGAATAAAACTTACTTGCATCTGATGATTCTATCAATTTGACAACGCTTGCAATAAGATCCTTCCCAGAATTATCTCCCAAATTAAATTTAAAGTTTATTGATGTAATAGGATCATGAATAGTGGATGTAACCATGTCAGTAAAACCAGAATTTCCTTTAAAAACTTTTTCAAAAACTGTTTTTAATAGCAAAGATGTATCTTGGGAATAATCAGATTTATGAAAAGTAACACCAAAATTATGCCATAAAAGAGCTGCTAATTTCTTATCTGAAGGATCAGAAGTTAAAGTGTACGTGATTAATTTATAAATTGGCTCTAATATGAATTTAGTAAATGTTCTTGGTAATTTACTCTGTTTTGAATCAACTGTGAAAGCACTTGATTCTGAATTGTAGTATACATCTCCCCACAAACGTTTTGAAAATTCGTTGAAGTCAACCAGTTCTAAACTGCTGTTTTGATAGTAAAGCTTGGAAAAGAAATTCAAATTGAAACAAAAATTCAAACTTGTAGATGCAAACATTATGTTATTTGATGAAGGAGAAAAGCGGACATGATGACTGTATGAATAAAGGAAAGGATGATTTTTGAAATAAGCGTTCAAATCATCTATAATATAATTTACTTTATAATAAAAATCTGTTTGTGGCAATTTAAGTTCAAGAATAAGTCTGTCAATTTTATTGATAGTAACAGTCAACGGTATATTTTCATTAATTACCATATCAATAAGACTTTTGCACCTTGCTGTTAACCCCTCAACTGCATCTAGAATAAGTATTGCCCCATCTACTGCTTTTAATGAAGCAGAAACCTCATCAAAAAAATTTATATGTCCTGGTGTATCGATAATGTTTATAGCATAGGACTTCTCCAGTAAGTCACTAAGCAATAACGTAATAGGAGAAGACTTAATTGTCATTCCTCTATCTATTTCTATCTTGTGGTTATCAGTAAATTTCAATGGCTTTCCTTTTATTACACTAGAAAGTGCACCGAGAGACTGTGAGTGTGTTTGTAAAACAAGCATGTCCACCAAGCATGTTTTACCAGAATGTAAGTCACCAATTATAGCCACATTTCTAATTCTCTCAGGAAGCAGAGACATAAGGTCTAATAAATATGATCTAGAATAGTTTGTCTGTGGCAATTTATCTTCTTCATCTTTATCCACTACTTGGCTAACAAATTCTACTTTCATCTTCTTGTTTTTCTCGGGGATAATAACAGGCTCTTCCTTAGAAGGTATCCCATTATTTGGTATGATTGTAATGACATTATTTCCATAAGTTTTTTCCAATGCACTGCCATTTTCTGGTTCTTTGTAAACTTCTATAGCATCCTGGCCTACACTTTGCTCATTGTCATCAATCTCTGAAGTTTCTTCATCATTCATTACCTCATCTACAGATTCAGCATCTGAATCCAAAGGATCACCTATAAGATTACCAAATTCATCATAAAACTCTTCGTCACTCATTGAAATTGAATTGGTTTTATAAATTTATTATGCTGTAAATATATGAACTAGGTTATGAAGATCATCGACCTTTATTTTACGTCCTGTATACAGGTGTAGATTTACATTTAGAAACTCATGTTATATTATCTATATTTAAGAAGGGAGAAAGTTAGGCTAAGTATAGCAATTATGATAAGGTCTGGTACTTTCTTAATTCCGTCAAAACAGCTTGTAATTGAACGTCAGAAACCTTGTTGGTTAAACTTGGTATTAAGGACTTTGCCTCTTCAGCATCTTCACACTCAAGAGACCCAAGTTGTGCTAATTCAAAAGGGTGTAGTGGTTCAGTAGCCAGGTTACTGAGGTCATTTAATAACTTCTCGACGGTTTCTGTAGCTGTCGAACTTTTAAATCTAGCAAAATTTGATAAGAAGTTCAAAGTTTTATGCATTATTTCATTTGAATTAGATCCTGCCAATTCCATATTCGCAATCTCGTCTTCTTTCTCATTATTTTCATCTTCATCATCATAGTCGTTAGTTGCTGAACTATTATTTTTGTTTTTACGCTCTTTCAATGCTGCTCTAATCAATAATCTGGCCTCTGATAAATTCAACGCAATTAATTGTTCTTCTTCTCCGGTATTTGTTATTTGTGTGAGTTGGAACTCTGGTCCTAATTTTAAACTAGCTGCATTTTCTTCATCATCTATATTTTGTGTTGTTGGTTTTCTTCTTCTTACACCTAATGCACTTGTACTGACATTCATATTTCTGTTCTATTACTTGTATATGCAGTAAAATTCTTATATCTACAATATTTCTCTTGATAAACAGTGGAGGTGGATTTGATATATGTAAGAAACTTGAAACAACAAACCGATACTACCTGGTAGAATGTAATTTTTCGATACTGAAAAATCTTTGGTCGTGCACCTTACAAAATCTAGATAGTGAAAAACTATAGTGTATTATCGTATTTATTTATAACCTGTAGAAATAGACGTAGATAACGATGCATTTATACCATTCTTCTCAAGTGAATATGGCGATGAAACACCACTATTTATCTTAGTCGTATTTAATTGTTCGTGAGTCTCACCTATAGACTCAGACATAGATGCAGGGACAGAACTAGCTGATTGCGTATCGTTGACAAATGGATGCTTTAATGCCTCTTGTGGAGTTAATCTCTCTAGAGGATTTAGGTTGAGTACTTTAGTTAAAAAGTCTATCAATAATAGTCTTTCTTGGTACTCCTTCTCAATCATTGAGTTGGTCATTTTCTTGGTAGGGAACTTGTAGTTAAGAATTATATCATTCAATAATGTATTCTTAAAATAATTCTTGTTTGGCTGTTCTTTTTTGCGTTGTTCTTCTTTATTTCTACATGTGGAGAGGAAGTCAAGATACTCATCAAATGTCTTCATCTGATAAGTTGGCTTACCATCGATGTCCATAACTGGATTTTTCTTAAAGAAATTCAATGAATTACGCCCAACTTCGATCATGTGCCTAGGTGGATTTCCTAACATATCGACGATCTTCCATATTTGGTTGTATTCAGAAGTACCAGGAAACATTGGTAATCCTAAAAATAATTCTCCCACTATACACCCTAAAGACCACATGTCTATCGCCTCAGTGTAAGGTAAGCCTAATATCACTTCTGGGGACCTGTAAAATCTAGATTGAATATAAGAATATATCGTCTGCCTCGTGAAACATGCTGACCCGAAATCAATAACCTTAATATCTGGCTTATCTGGCTGGCAAAGTAAGATGTTTTCCGGTTTTAGATCACAATGTATCATTTGGAAGCCTTTCAATTGCGCCATAGACTCTAATAACTGTCGCGTTAAAACCTTAACCAACTTCATATTGAGGCCCTGGAATTGATTCTGCTTGATTAACTCATATAAATTTGATGCTAAAAGTTCAAATACTAGGCACAAATGCTCTTTGTGCATAAATGTATCTAAAAGTCTGATGAAGTTCTTCCCATCACTATTATTATTTAAAAATTCCAATAATTTTACTTCAGTCAATGATTGATTCATGTAGGCTGGTTTAGATTTAATGACTTTAACAGCGCAAACTGATTGGTTCGAAAGATTCTGACATTTGACTACTTGTCCAAATGTGCCTGATCCAAGTAAATCCAACACTATATATTTTCGTCCTTCCTCAGTACCAAGTATATCATTCACATAGAGTATATAGTCGCTATCTTCGTTATCAAATCCGTTATTGTATTTTGGCTCCAGAGGCTTCGTCAAAACCCTCTTAGGATTTGATGTTTTCGAATACTGAAACTTCTTAGGTTGGCATATTCCATATGATTCTGTAAGGTATACCGAAAGTGCGTTGGTTGGAGATATATGAATAGAATTTACTGAACAACGTCTGTATTTAGGTTGATGATGTATTTTTGGTTTTAAATCAAGCCTATTGTAGATCTTATGTGCTCTTGGAGCAGGTTTCCTCTTAGTTGTATGCTGCTGGCTTTGAAGATTCTGTTGATACTGATGATATTGAATTATCAGTGGAGATCTTCCCACCCTACCTTGAACATAATAGTAAGGCAGCTGATTGTCCAATGTATTCTGATGATAATTAGCTGCCAATGATGATCTTCTGTTGGGTCCAGCTGCATATGTACCATTTTTCCCCTGAATATAAGGTAATTGGTAATCTATAGGATGATCCGAAGGAAGAGCATTATAGTTATCGAAATATCCAGTATCTACAGCTGCCGACATTCTTCGATCTGGTGCTCCCAAAGAGACATCTTGATTATTGTAATAATGATTAAACGGATTCCCTACCCTAGTTGGTGGATGTATAAATGGCGGAATGTTAGTCTGGAGTCCTTTGTCGTCATACTCATAAGTTGTTGGTAATTGATTCGCAAAGGGAACCTTTTGTTGTTGTTGTTGGTGCAATAATGGTATTCCAGCCAGCAGTCCCTTTGTAGGAGATTGTGACATATTCTGCTGGCCCATGTTGCTCCCTGGAGGATTACCGCTAGAGTACCATGGATTTCTAAATCCTGGCGGTTGCTGACGTTGTTGCTCTTGGACATTATTATCAATCTGTTGGTTATTCATCCCTTGTAGAGGCGGCAAATGCCAATTTCCCCCTATAGAATTATGTCTGTTATAATTATAATTGTAAGACATGATTAAATAGAGGTTTAGCTCTTACAATTCGACGTGATATATAGAATAAAGTTATGTCATAGTCAGGGATTTTCTCCTCTACCTCGAATTTCAGTTGGGTAACAAAATCCGGGGGACGTCCAACACTAGAGACAATGTGAAAAGTGCAAGATAGACAAAAAAGAAAGAACTACATTAAGATGGTACTTATATTTATGGTAGCAACAGATATGTATGACCATTTTTATTTATTGAAAATCTGTTAAGCAGTAATTGAAAATAAAATACAAAATGTTCCAATATGTACAAGAAAGTAACCAGATAATAGCAAGATTGTGTAGTGTATGTAGCACATAAGATTATAGTAACGGGATTTAAGCTTTCAAAGCAGTTGGTTCTTCTGGGTATGCTGGGGCCATGGTTGGTTGAGCCATGACTCTTTGCATCATCATTCCGACACCTTCAAAGACACCTAATAAACATGCACAGGTGATAGCAGAGTTTCTGGTGTGTTTCCAGCCACCTCTGACAGCCAAGGCACCACCGGTGAAGAAACCAGCTATGACGGCGTTCCAAGCATCTTCTCTCTTTCTGACAGCCTTTACTGAACAATCGAAGGTGGAGAACAAACCACCCCAAACACCGAAGTTACCACCAACAACTGGAGCTCTAGCTTTGATGGCCGATATAGCACCGTATCCTCTTTCTCCATACGGTGAGTTACGGAAACCCTTGATACCGTGCCATACACAACCACCTATGACACCCATGGCAAAAGCACCACCAAAATCATTTAAAATAACAATAGGACATGGATCTCTTGTGTGATCAGCAGACATTATGAAATTATTCTATAATTAATATGTAATAATACTACCCCAGTATATATATAAAGATAAAACAAAATTAGATATCCTAGTAGTGTTGCAGTAATCTTTATACAGAGAATCATTACAAGTAATTTCTCAATCCAAAAATTTTTCAGTACATATTTTACGCGTGCGATATTACGATTACACACTTAGTCATAGAGTTAAATCTGTAAGAAATAGTCTATTGCAAAGATAGAAAATTCATAATGTTGAAAACAGGATTGTACAGTCATAGCAATAAACGTAGTATATATTAAACTTATACAATAGTTACAATTACTACATCGGAAAGTGAAATGCAATTTGAGCATGACAGGTCATCTCTATAGAATATATCATTAGTATTAACTTAAATCTCTTGGGCTCTCTGAATTAAAAATGACATTCACGTTGATATCCAGAGATTGTGTTCTCTTTTTATTTAAATCTGATTCCTTGAAGTTTGTAATATTGTCTATCGATATGTTATCATCACTGGGATGGTCTTCGGGAATCATAGAGTCATCAAAATCAGATCCTATATCAACTACCCGTTCAATAGGATTATTATTGTGTAATTCAAAGTATTCATGGTCAATTTTAGGTCCCTCAAAACTGGTGCTTCCCCATAATTTGAACCCTATCATGACAAATATGATAATTAGTACAATAAAAAATAGAGAGTAATTCATAGTAGACCATGAAAGATTCTTAATTGCTGGTGGCAAACAATGGATCATGAACAGTAGAACAACCCAGAAAATTGATAATAAATTTATTAACCAACCAAACCTCCTTAATCTGAATGCAGCACCTTTTATTTTTCTCCTTTTATTCAAGACCAAGCAGAATATAGGAATACCATTTGACAATGCAAGTGAAATAACAGAAGAGCCTACAAAAGCACTGAAAGCAGAAGGAGAAATTAAAGACAAAAGGCTTAGAGCACCACAAATGATTGTAGCTAAAAATAATGCGTTCTTTGGTAACGTTGAGTCTTCGACGGAATCAACTTCAATCCAATACTTATTAAAAGGTAAACCCCCATCACGGGCAAATGCATATGTCGCTCTTGATGCTGTTGTTAATGATCCAATAGATTGGAACAACACTGTAACAATCAAAAGTAGTGCTAATAAAAATGAAACAAGATAGGATTCCGTAGAAAGTTTGAAGACCAATTCTATTGGCATAATCTCTGGGTTATCGTCTAGAATAAAAGTTAATTTTGGTAAAATCGTAAGCAATGGTAGAATGAAAATTATTCCTGTTAAAGATGCAATGGAAGTAGCACTTAAAGCACCTTTTGCCATATTTCTTTCTGGATTTTTCACTTCATCTGTCATGGAAAATAGCATTCCATATCCTGTCAAAGTGAACGAAGAACTTTGGAGCCCTACTAGAAAAGCCATTGGATCCGGCCATCCTGATCTAGAATTGTCGAAATTAGTCAAAATATTCTTAATAGAATTGGTTTTACGAGCAAAGAAAATCAAGAGAATATCAATTAGCAATACCGTACCAATAGACCATAAGATACACATCTTGTTGATTTTTTCAAGATGATTGGAAAGTTTAAAATTAATAAAGGCCGCAAGTGATAAAATGATAAAAAACACCCCTAATACGAAAAATGCATCTTCTTTATAATAAGCATCTTTGAGCCCAAATAATGACAAAATAAACTGAGACCCAGTATACATAATACTTATGGTATAGGAGATGTTTCCGATTAATAAAAACCAACCAGTTATCCATGAACTTATTAAGGAATACCTCTCATTACTTAAAATAGCACTGAAATGATATACACCACCTGATGTGGGGTATTTGGAAATGATTTCACTAAGGCTAAGGACCACACATAATGAAAAGAATGATACAACTATCCAGCCGTATAAAATAGTGACGTTTGCTCCATCTATAAGTGATATCCATAGAGTCGATGATAAACCGAACGGAACGCCCATCAATGTGAACCCCAATCCAATAATGGAAGTAACGGTTAATTTTCTTTGTAATTCCTGTTTATAATTGAAATGCTCTACCTGCTCTATCTCATTATCCTCTAAATCATCCAAGATTGTATGTTGAATTCTATTAGCAAATTGTCCGATCGGACCTTGAACAACGTGGTTAAGATACGACATTCTAGTCAGAACATTACCAGTAACAGTTTCATCGCCATTATTTTCGCCCGCTGTCGTATTTCCATGGTCCATATTAATTCATTTACCTGGTTTAAAATACTTCCTAATTGGAAATAGAAGTATCAAGTATTAATTATTAATTTAGTCATTGAAATATTTTCGGAATCTACACCGAGAAAGGAAAACTAATCGATGAGCCTTGGATTACAATTGAAAGCGTTCCAACAACTCTTTGCAATATCTGGAATTATTTAAACCACTCTTAAAAGTAATATAAATTGTATATTCGGTAAATATTAATAGCAACTACTACTTAGCCAATGAATGTATGTTATGATATGGGGAATTTGCTGCGGTAAAGGTTCCAGAAGGTCGCACTTTGTCAATTTCGCATAACAATGGTTATAGTGAACCCCCATAAAAGCATTTAAAGCATCGCATTTTAAATCTTTTTAACCTAAGTATATATATCAATTCGTGAATTGGAATCTTATAAATATATGCTCCAAATGTTTTCGGAGAGAATCATACGATATCTTTGTTTTTTTTTCTGATACTATTGATAATAGCTAGAGATTTACTTACAATGCAAATCATTGGTAGTAATTTCCCACTCCTACATGAGAGGAACTTTTGTTAGAAATACTCACAAGGTTTCTATCAGCTTTCATACAGGCGAAAATTTGTTTGAGACCCCATCACCATAAACGATTGGATAAATAATAGTGAATTATAAGTATCGAACTTATTTGTATAAGTACTATCATTGTGCATTGACTTTTCTGATGTTTATCGTCCCATCAAAATTTTGCACAATTATACCTAGAGAGTTTTATTTCCAGAGAATATGTCATTTGATTTAGTTGATCCCATTTTAGTTCCCACACTAGTAAATATACACTAGTATATATATAGGACTATTTTCTCTACCATACTCTTTTTTTATCTTAGAATGATAATTTCTGCTAAGTACTACTCTTCCAATGATAATGTTTATATGCACACCACATCTCAGTACCATATTAGCACCAAAAAAATTTCTAGGTTATTGAAATCTAGAGGTAATAAAACAAGTCATGGGTTCAAGTTTCATTCTTGGTAATGGTAGTAAAGCCGAATCTTTAAAGGCTATAAAATCACTTGAAAAACATAGCATACTGGAAAAAGGAAAGGATCATAAGCAGGCTATATATTTGATTGTCAACACTAAAGTACAGCTTACAAGAGTTAAAGATTATACACCAAGAATTATTCCTTTAACCAACAAATTGGATAAATTAGACGAAAAATCTATATTACTAATCACTAAGGACCCATCCACTCCATATAGAACATTATTAACCGAGAAAAACTCCCCTACCGAAGATGTTTTCAACCAAATCTATACTTTGACCAAATTGAAGTCAATTTCAAAAGATCCAAAAAAATTGTACAGACTCTTTAAGGAATTCGACATAATAGTAGCTGACAATAGAGTTCATAAGCTTCTTCCTGAAGTGTTAGGAGCTCAATTTTATGTTAAGAACAAGAAGATTCCGTTTATGGTGCAGATGGCTAAACCTGACCCAAACGCACAGTTGACAAAAGGAAAGAAGTCACATAAATTGAAAGACGACAGATGTGAACCACAATACGTTAAAAATCAAATGAAAGCCATAGTGAGAAATACTTCTTATATTCCACCAGCCAATGGTAACTGTTTATCCATAAAAATTGCATACAGTAATTGGAAATCAGAAGATATATTAACGAATATAAACGATGTGTTACAATACTTAATAGATCCAAAATATTTGCCTGTGGGAGGCTTAATGAAATCAGTGAAGAATTTGCATAGTGTTCACATCAAAACCAGCGAGAGTATTGGTTTGCCAATTTACAAACAGAAAGAAAAAGAAGAAGTGGAGGAAGAAGACAATAGTGATTTTGATTTCTGATGTGAACGCTCTTTTATACTTTTATACAGCATTAATAAACTAATCTTTCTATTTATAGGACCAACAAAGATTTCTAATAGCTAAAGTCATAATTTGGCCACTTTTCGAAATGAAGACATTTCAATGAAGTGAAATTCACTTTTTTCCATTAATTTATGTTCTTGTTCATTGGGAATATAACAAGAGTTAAAGTTATAGTTATATTTAGTAAAAGTAGAACTTGAGAATATAAATATGCTTTACAATAGAATGTATATATTTATTTATCTCTGGGTGATGTATCTAGAATGAAATAAGTTTCACTATTGGAAAGTGTTTACGTGCCATTTTATATCAGTAAAAAGTAAAAGTGTAACCTATTCCTTCTAAAATCATTACTTCAAGAAGAATATTTGAGACATTTTGTTTAAACTGTGTCAACTCCCATTCACATGACCGTTAGACTTTTACTACTCTACTAATTGCCATTTTCAACTATGCATAAATGTACTTACAAATTAGTTTTGCAACCACATTGATAGAACTACTGCTTTTGTAATATCAATACTGTCCGAGCTTATTCATATTTTTGTTGTGTTCTATATATCATATATATTTTAATATCCTAGAAACGTAAATCATATGCTGATCTTGATCGTTAGGACTCTCGCATGTTTGGAAAGAAGTGGATTTTCGTTGTTTCGTTCTCGCCACACTATGCAACGGTTACAACGCGCTTGCATCAAGTAATATGCAATCAAAATTTGTCAGTCTTTTAGGCCAAGAGTGATGCATTCAATAAGTCCCGAGTTTAAAATAGAGAACTCTGATCAACATTATCTGATGTAAGGAAGGTTGGTAAGTGAGCCTCTTTTTGTTCGAGCTTTTAGCAGCTAATCCGAGTAGAGTCTACCAAATATTGTACTAAATTAAGAAAAAAATAGCTTTATAATGTAGTAGGATTAATTGTATTGTGAGAAGTTGAGACTTATCGAAAAGGATTTATTTATGGACTCATGTTCAAATATAATATTTCATAATATCATTACTATATACCAATATAGTAAAACTGACCTTAGAAGGATATACTGCATATAAACTGCTGTCTTAGTCTAAAGCTGAAACTTTGCTCCACATGTTACTCAATCAGGATAGTTCTAGGGCCAGTCCACAATTGGCAATAGCTTCACTTTATTCTTTTAAGAAAGGCTCAGAACAAGTTTCTTTATTAGATTATTAGGACAATAAGTGTACAATAGCAACAAGTGAATTTCATGTAGCCGATATTTAACAAATTTATAAAGTATGGAATTTTGAATCAATTAAAGAAAATTCAAAGACTTCAAATTAGATAGATCATTTTTGAAGTAGAGCAAAAAAAAAATTGAAAAAGCTCAATTATTATTGTTTTTATTTTCGTATTCTAAAACATACTAGAATGAGTTAGATTATAAAAATGCCTGATAGAATTTATTAGACTAAGAATTATCATAAGAGCATATTAGCTGAAAATTAATTATACATGATATATATGCAACTAATTTATAATATTCTATTACATACTTTTATTCGTAACATACATACAAAACCAGCTTCTGATGTAGATGAATATACACTAGTCACCACGTAAGGCTCTGATTACAGCAGGTCTTCTCATCATATACTTTGTCCATTTGTATACTTCTGGGAATTCAACCTTCAAATTGATTCCGATTCTGTCAACAACATTATTCCATGGAACGAAAGATAAATCAGCTACTGTGGCTTTATCACCAACGAGCCATACAGGATAGTCAAAGTACCTCGACTGTGACAAAGGAGTAGTACCAGCGCTATATGCAGCCGCATTGTCAACATCTAAATCCATGATGAGAGCTTCTCTTCTCTCTGCTAATGCCATTTCGATGACACCATATACTCTCCTTACCTCATCAGTGTAACGTTCCACGGCACTTGGCACAGGGCAAGAATGAAAGTATCTAAAGTGCAATGCTTGGCCAATCATTGGGGCATGTCCTGATGTCTGGAAGAAAAGCCAAGATGAGATTTGTGATTGTTCAATTAAATTATCGGACCACAATGGGCATTCGCCGTTTTCTCTTAAATACTTGGATACTAAATACAAGATGATAGCACCAGATTCCCATATAGATGTATTTTCATTGTAGTGATCAATTAATGCTGGTACTCTGGCATTAGGGTTAATTGTGACAAATTCAGGTGCACGTTGTTCACCACTGTTAAAATCCAAAAAAATCGTATTAAATGGCAAGTTTAACTCTGATAATATTATTGCAACCTTGAACCCATTAGGCGCAGATCTATGTGAAAATAAGGTGAATCCCTCTGTAGGCTGATTTTGAAAAAAATGTGTAATTCTTGACTGTTGTTGCTGGGTGGAAGCTTCATTTTGGAGTTGTTGCTGTAACAAGTTCAAATTGACTTCATTCTGTTGCTGGTCGGAGAGGTGCACAGACTTCAAGCCAGCAGATAAGTTGGAGATAGTCAGCGGATTGTTACTATTGCTGTTATTACTATTCCCTTTATTTTGGTCGTTCATTAGCTATTTGATATACTTTTTCAGATTGTTTACAAGTCTTCTCCTAGTTTTATTTTATAATTAACCTAATTTAAAGCTACTTAATTTGATATCATACAACGTCTCAACAAGTATATTTTTATAATCTTAGTACAATTTTGATTGTTCTTCTCTATTATATAATGAATAGAGAAAAATCCGTTTTGAAAAATCGTGGGAAATTTGGTTTTGTGTAATATAATACCAAAAATAAATTATCATGGCGCCCTATAGTTTAACGAGAAACTTCATCACAGACGATGACACTAGATGTGTTGGAGAGTCATATAGCTATATTAGTTTGTGATACACCTATAGATAATATTACAGAGTATTTTGGGGATTTCGGAGACAATGTTAAAACAATTTTACTGAAAAACAGCCTCTGTAAATTGCCGTTTGTGAAGTATCAGATAAAGGATGACGATGAAGGAAGGTTAGATGATGTAATTTCGCAATTTCAAGCTGGTATTGAATCCGAAATAATTGAAGGTGTAGTTTTAACTGGATCTAGAAGCGACAGTTTTGCAATTGGGGTTAAATGGATTGAGAAATTAGATGATCTTATCAAAGAAGTATTATTCCAAAAAGACAACTTCCCTATTGTAGGTATCTGCTTTGGACACCAGATTCTTGCAAAAATTCTAGGCTGTAAGGTGGGTAGGAATATACCTGGAGTTGGCTGGGAAATTGGTACAACTACAATTGACTTAAACCCAGATATCTTTAAGTTATTACCCAATTGTTTCGAATCTTTAAAGTCACAAAAAAGTAATAATTCCCATTTGAATATAGTTGAGTTCCACCAGGATATAGTCCACACATTACCTACTCCTGGAACAGCTACGAGAAACACATGTTTTTTATCTATTGGCTCTACCGTTAAGTGCAGCATTCAAGGTTTGATCACTGATAAGGGACCTTTGAAGATCTTGACATTCCAGGGTCATCCGGAATTTACTACTGAGATTTCGTTGGAATTGATAAAGGAGGATTACAAAAGGGGTATTATCGACAATAGTCTTCTTGACAAAGGTGCTTACAATACTTCTACATTGAACAACCAAGGAGACGATATTGCTGCGGTGATTTGTAAGTTTTTATTCACATAAATAATCAGGCATATTATTATAGAGAATATGATATATAGAGTTATTTAATATGTATATGAATTGTGAAATTACTCATTGTAGAATGACTTGGTGGAAGTTATGACATTAAATCCCTGAAGCTTACCTCCTCTATTATTAATTGCACTATTAGTTTGTCCATTAGGAACTTCTAGGTTTTCCGAATCCACCCTCTTACTGAGTTTACTATTAATATTGGACATATTATTTAGCTTTGTTTCCAAAGCCTTTATCTTGTCGTTTGCCAATCTGGCCTCATAATTATGTTTCGAAGTCAATTGTTGAATAGTTTCACGTAATTCATCTTTTTGTGATTTCAAAATAGCTATCTCTTCTTCAGCATGTTCATGGCTGCTTTCATTCGCTCCAGTGGCAAGAGATAACTGCCTACTAGATGAAGAAGAATACCTTTTGTGATTTTCATTAGCATGTGCCAATTGATATTTCAATTCCGGTATTATATTTAACTTAAAATTAGTATTCTCTTTAAGAAGTTCATTGTAGTTATGCAATAAGTTTTTATCTGGTTCTGGAGCTTTTTCCTCGGTTTCTTTGAGTTTATGTTGTAATTGGTTAATTAGATCATTCTTAATAAGGAGTTGGTTATATAATTCGGCATTTTCATATCCCAATTTAATAGCACTAGGAGATTGACCATTCTCCATTAATAATGCATGTTCCTCGCTAATGAAACGGAGCTTTCTTTCCTTGTTTAGCTTCTCTTGTAGCTCGGCAATAGTCTTAACCTTCTCTAATACTGAATTACTAGGATCTTCTTCGAATGTAGAGGAAGATGGAGACTTCGACAGCTTGCTCTCTAGAGCCAATTCTCTTTTGATCGACGAGGCTAATTCAACGGTCACTAGTTGTAATTCATTCAATAAGTCATTATTACAAGTCATTATTCCAAGCTCTTCTTTAGTAAAAGTGACTTGTTGTTTTTGAATTGGTTGTTGCAGTTTTGTAGAGTATGATGATAAGCGGCGGCTTGTTATGGAATTGTTTCTCAGTTCTACAACAGAACTATTGATGTTCTCATCATTCATAACTGGCGTACTATTTCTCTTAGATTTAGACAATTTTTTAAGGAAATTCTTTGATTTACCACTGAAGGAAAACGATTTAGAAATACTTTGCTCCTTTTTGTCTGACTGCGAATTAAAAGAAGAATTTTCTGTACTTGGATTGAATTCTGATTTAGTAAAAACTGTCTTTCTGTCAGATGATCCCCCGTCATCAACGGTGTTAGAACTGGGGCTTGAAAACTTAAAGCTTTCACCTTTATCATCTTTTTCAACACTTTCAGCTTGATGATTTGACTCAAGCTGTTCAACATCATCAGCAGTTTCCTGTGTCAAGCTAGGGTCAAGTGAAAAGTTTTTAATTGCATTATTCTTCTTCGAATTTTGAACCTCTATGTTGCTATCACTCTGACTAGACTTCATAGCTTTTTGGTCGTTCTCGCTTGCTTTGTGTAATTCATAATTCGACGCTCTGAAATTATTATAAGCTGTATTTTCCACAATAGATTTGAAAGAGTCTTTTTTGTTTAATTTTTTAGTTGCAGCTTCGTGTGATGGCGATCCACGATTCTTGTAACTTTGCAAATTATTAAACTCTTCTTCATTATCCACAATGTCATTCTCAGCACTAATGGTGGTCTCATTATCGCTTTGCGCTTCTAGATTATTGAAAGTCATAGATTTGCTTGATTTGCATGATTTGATTGATTTAACAGGCGAGATGAAATCGGTGGCAGTGGTGAAAACATCCTTCGTTAGCACACTTCCATTAGAATTGTTTGCTGTAGCATTTGCGCCAATTGATCTAAATTTGTCCTTATTTTCTTTCCGTCTAGAACTCTCAAACTCATCCGCAATAATTGATTCTCTATTTCCAAATGTATCCTTTATGTTAAATGTTGGTGAATCAGGAATATTTCTTTCTTCGGTCTCTTCGTCTTCGTTTTCGTTTTCAGTTTTATCAAATAAATCTAATTTACGTAATTTCATAGAATTTGATTTCTTTAAAGTTGTAGATCTTGATATTCCTTCACTGTCCTTATCAAGGTTATACACAACATCATCCTCCTCATTCAGTTCTTGTGAATTAAAAGTTTCTTTAGAAACTTTCGTATAATCTTGCTGGGGTTCATCTACTAATTGATCTTCTTCTTCTTCGACTACATTCATTATAGAATCGTTGGAATTTTGCTGAATAGCTGAATCTTTATATCTTCTTTGGGAGGATAAATTGTTTCCGTATGGTAGTTGATGTCCACCATTTGGTAAATTTTGTTGATATTGATTAGGGTTTGCTTGATAATTTCCATGATAATTTCCTTGGGGATTTCCTTGGAGATATCCTTTATTACCTGGATGAAAATTTGGTTGATTATTTAAAGACATGGTTCTTGGACCAGGTCCTGGTATTGGCCCCGGCCCCATTCCATTAGGGATCATTGGTTGCATATTTTGGTTTGGATATCCCACTCCTCTCATGCTCATTGCTCGTGGGTCCATTGGGTGTCCCATATAATTACCTCCCGGAGGCATTCTATTGTTTAATGACATTGCTCTAGGGTCATATGGTTGATTTGGTACCACTCCGTTTCCGTTCATCTGCATTCGATTGTTTAAAGACATAGTTCTTGGCCCATTAGGTGCCACATTATTGGAATTTAATGACATCATTCTTGGGCCCTGGCCATATGTGTTCAAACTCATAGTTCTTCCGTCTACACCATTCACTTGCTGAGCCATAGGATTTGGACCTGACATGGTGTTGGCTCTAGATTGTGAACCCATTGACATGGCTAACTTTTTATGATAATTCATTTGCTTTCTATATTCAACATTATTAACAGGTGCTCTATTCGAAGTCGATGGACTAGCTCCAATAACTGGGATAAGAGGAGTTGTATCCAGTAATGCCATGTTATTTATTCCATACCTACCTCTATCTTTGATATGGGATAAATCTTCTATGGACATGTTAATAGCACTCGTCATATCCAGCATGTCTGCTCCAACATCATCATCAAATCCAACGCCATTTGCACCACCAGCCTTATTGCGTCGAAAGAACCTTTGCACTCCTGACTGCGACGTGAGAGATGCTTTTCTCGATCCAGCACCATTATTCATTACCCCATAATCGTAGTTTATATTGTTTACACCTGCTGATCCCATGTACTGATTTCCTTGTCTCTGGTATAATGGTTCATTTAATTGTGACGTATCGATACCATCGTTCATTAACTGTTGTCTGAGTTTAACCCTTGGGTTAATCACCGTAGCTGTACCAGCTTCCATGTTTATATTACACGCTATTCAGGTGTGGTACTCTGTTTATCAGAACTTATAAAAGAAGAAAAAACTTCCTTCATAAGCCGATAAAACAATTAAATTATTAATTTTACCGGAACTTTATATCGACCCTCGGATTAAAATCTATCTACTCTTTAAGGTAAAATTAATTTTCATTTTTAAAGGCACCAAAGGTTACATTGGTTGCCCTCTACATTTAAACACGGATTACATACATATCGCTCATTTACATTAGTTTAGGGTAATTTGTAGATTTAGGTTTAAAATTAATTGTATTCAATTTTTTTCACTTTGCAAGTAGAGAACGTTCAAAATATGGATTTAAAATATGTAGTCCTATGATATTATTACTATATTCTATCACAGCGATATACTACATAGTGTTGAACGTGACCTGGATTTCGCCTAACTAATTCACTTTTTTTATGTAGTAACACGAATTAAATACAGTATTTTGTACGATGATTCGCAGCAGACAGCTTAAGAATAGAAGTCCATATAGGTATCATAATTCTAGAACTTCCATTGTGATTGTATATGACAATCTAGAGTTGTTAAGGCGGGCATTGTATTATTTCCAGCTGATCCGGTTGTATTGTTAGTTAAATTTTACCAATCATTTTATGGTACAAAACTAACACCTTCTTGCTTCGCCCAAAACATTCATTTGCATTAGCAATCTAAATTCCCCTTCCCCTTTGGAATATGCAGGATATTCGTCACGTGTGATTTTAAATCACTGAGCCTAAATTATCCCAAAAACATTCTTCTCGCATACACGACTTTAGTATAAATGATATATATTGATGGCTAAAAGATTTTGACTTTTTTATTTTATTCTTGTAATTGTTGTTTAGTATTCAATCTATTGTATTGTAGACTTGTTATTGCTTGTATTTATATAATGGAGGGAAATACTTCCAATCAGCCTTTCTTTTCAGGGGGATTCAAAAATGCATTAGTGTTTTCTATAATTTTTAACATTAATAACCAAAATAGCCCAATATTATTAAATTATATGTTTGTCTAATGGTATTATTCCTAGAAAGTTTACGGCCAGATGTGATTTTTTTTTCAGACGGGAATAAAAAAATAAACTTGCCATATTGTATCTAGCTTTTGAGGCTCATTCATAGAATCCGATCTCCAATCATGGAAACAATCGCAAATTTGTTCTGATCGTTAATGCAGCTGAACATTAAGTAGATATCAGATTCTATCCAAGAGAATTCTGTTTATTCCTAATTCAAGAAATATAGCCTTCAAGTATGTGCTCTAGTATAGCTTCCTATAGCAAATACCAATGACTCAAATTGAGAGAGTCAGAGGGCTGCTTTCTTATTCTTTTTCAATAACATAAGGGTTATGATGTTCAAGATCTAATTATGTGGAAGCAGTAGGTAAATGGAATGGTTCATAGTCACTGGGAGGCCGTTCCGTCTTCATATTTACTTGCAAGTTGCTCTAATCAAAAGTAGCTGTACATTGATATGCTTTTAAGTATATTAGATGAAGTTTTATCAAACATCATACCTGTAATTATTTAAGTTACGAAGGAATTATGGCTAAAATTATTACTATGCGTTCTAAAAATACTTTTCATTGTAAATTCTTAGCTTTTCAAAGGTTGCAATAACTAGTTCAATACTGTGAAGTTTAAGAGTCAATTGTGCAAGATTTGAGATAAAACTCGAATTTATTATTGCTAGTTCTAGCGGATTCCTTTATTAGCTCTCGCTATTTTAATGAAGTACTATTGCTTAATATAAATAATAACCTATTAACCTATTTTGATAATTGAAAAGGTTAAGATTTAATTACCCTCTCAATCCTATTCTTTAAATACTTTTCAATTCTTGATTTACTCAACATTATGGAATATGTTACATTATAAAACAGATGACTTTATTGCTTTTTTAGACGAGACAATTATAACTCTTAGGCAAATCAATGCTTCAAAAAGGCGCTCCTACTAATATTATCCCATTGCAGTAGAATAAGTGTCTATAAGTATCGTATTACAGGTGTTGTTTATTTCGTTCGTTTCTGTTGTCATGCAATATCTCCTAGATTTAACCAATATTATGCTAGTCGTAATAATCATTACTTGAAAATACTAGGAAAATAAGGTCTAAATGCCATTAAGATTCTATGACAGGATACTTTCATCATTTAGCGTTATTGCGTAAATTATTTTTTAAGATTTTAAGGTTTGATTCTCTACTTTGAGCAACTTATACTTTAACTTGCTATATTACCTACAGATAAATTTAATATCCACAAAATATTATCGTTTTAAGATAAGCTCTTAGAACATTCATTTAAAGATAGCCAATAACTATTTGTTCTAGAACAAAGGATGCTTTCAAACTGAAATACAATCCCATTACGAACAATACGTGTCCGAATCAGACTTTAACTTAAAATAAGCTCACAGTTATTTTGATATTTATCATACATGGACTACATAAAGTCTCTGTGTTTCGGTGTAAGTATTTCAGAGTATAATTGTAGCACTTAAAACGAAGCCAGTTTTTTAATTTATAATAGACAGTTCTAAAGATGAAGCATTCTTGATCTATTCATCGAAATATTTAATTTGTTAGTAGAAGAAATTGAAATAGCTTCTTATTTGCTCCTTTTACGAGAAGTGACTAGATATATCTATAGGTGAATAAATGAAATAAAACAGTAATTATACATGGCTCTAGTAAAATTTAGTCACGTGCAACATTTACGACATTCTAAAACCGGTGATTATCACCTGACTTAGCAGTAAAGTTTCTAGGATGTCAATTGGTGCATAATGCCGCAGGACATGTATCCAAGAGACTTGTGCCAAGACTAGCTCATCCAATGGATAGTGAGGATAAAAAAAAAATCAACTTCGCCTGTATATAAGTTGTGTTTAGTTGAAGGAATAATACAATAATACAATACCAACTTGTAAAATGGAAATAATTTCATGTTTGCTCCTAGTTTAGTTTAGTTTAGTTGAGTTAACAATGCGGTGTAAATTGACAGTTTCGGCGGACCCTTTCTGCGGTATTCTTGAACACAATACTGTATGTTACCATATCTTAAACAATATAAAGATTCGTGAAGTTAATAATAGTAGGCAAATGGCACAGTTTATTGCTCTGAATCTGTTATTGTTGCTGCCAATAAACCCGACATAGACAGATAAAGTTCTTTACGACTTTGGCTCAATTATTCCCCTCGGTGGGGTCTCATACCAAAGACTTCATTAATCCCACCTCAACGTAATAATTTACAGGTAAAAATCCTATATTCAACTTTGCATTAAAATTTACATAATACATTCTCTATTTAGAATCAAAAAGATTATTACTAATCGTATCCCATCCATATGTCACTAAAATATGTGTATAAAGATATTGTCTTTTCATCAAACTCTATATACTTCCCTTCGAGCAGATTGTCATTTCCATCCTTGGTTTTACCACCAATGCTGTAAAACGCACATTTCATGAAAGCGTTGCAATAATTATCCCTTTTCCAACCCCTCTCTGGCTCTTCATCGTCGTTGTTGTGAGGTTTATTATCAACTGGTGGTATAATTGCAGCTTTCAAAGTCATTTTATCTTTGTAAAATGTTTTCATATGCTCTACCGACGTTAAAAACTTGTATCTAGTATTCTCTTTAAACTCCTTTTCATAATTTACTTTAGACTCTTCGCTACAGAACTTGAAACCTGAATTAAACCAAGCTAATGTTTTTCCGTCTTCACCACTAATATGACCAGGATGAGAAGAGCATATTTGTTTAGTCTTTTTTTCGGTGCCATCAGACTTAAGACTATCACCAGCAGGAAGAACTTCACCAATTGCGGCTGCACCATATTTATTCATTTGGAAATTTTCATCACCATTAATAGCAAATCCAAGCCAAAATATCTCTTTGTCCCCGTGAACTCTATCTCTAATTGGTGTCATCATATTTAAAAGAAGCATCATCAAGATTGAATTAAAATGTAAGTTCCTATTAATTACTACCAAACCACTTTCCATTAAATGGCCATTTCCTTGAAAAAATTCCAAATCTAACGTAGCCTCAGTTATTACAGGAATATCGAACATTGTAGAATCAATAATAGAAGGAGAAATTTTCTTGAAGAATGTTAAGTCAGATTCTGGCCTCGAATCCAAAGGTATTCTATCTTTATAGAAATAAGCACCCTTTTCCTTGTACCCCATTAAATTGAAGAAATACTCTGGCGGTTGAAGCAATACAGTGTCTGCATCAATCAAAATATATTCTTCAAAAGAATTAAAAAAAGTAGCAAAGAACTTGTTGGAAAACCAATTAAACTTAGATCTATAATTTTCGTGAATAGCGTTACGTACACTTACATACCAAACTTCTTGCTTGACAAGTCCTTTCTCTTTTGAATTCAAGTAATCTTTTGTAAAGAACTCTTTTACTCCCTCAAATGACTTAGGCAATGATGATAATTCCATTGTAGCAGCCTGTGTAATTCGCTCCATAGATTCTTCAGATAAACCATCATAATACACAATTTGGATAGGGTATTTATTATTCAAAGCTCGTAATAAATAGATAAGCTTAACGACGACATCAACATGATGATCTGCAATTGACATTACTATTCCTCTACTATTTAAAGAATTCTTAAATGAGTTCAAAAAACAAGGTTTGTTATTTGTTAATTTAGAGCGTGGTTTGGAAGCTGTTCCCTTTCCTAAGTTTCCAGCCACTTCAAATACTTCTTTATGTTTGACATATTTGGACATTACAGGTGGTTGGAAGAATTTTTCACCCGTCCATCTTATATATGTTGGATAGTTAAAAGATAACCAAGGATATAATCTTGATTCTAAAATAGAACAACTAGAAATTGAATCTGTATTAAGTTGCGATAACCCTTTTGTTGGTTTATAATGTCTACCTTCTGCTTCAATCATACGGACGAACTTTTTCTGTTCAGAAATAAATTTATTATTTGCTTTAGCTTCCCACTCATTGTCAGATGAAATGAAGCATTTATTGAAAATACGTAAGTGGGAAACATAGTCGATAACAATTTGCTCAGTTGCCATCGTTTTAGCCCAAAAATCCTCATACTTTTCCTTCATTATGCTCTCAACCATTTCATCCTTCACATCTTCTTTTTTCACGTTATTATCTTTGGCATACTGTTCTTTTACTGAATTCATCTCTTTTCTTTTGAAATCATTATATTTGAATTCATGTCTATGTTCAAGTGGTAAATCTCTCTTAGGATCAATACTCCAATTGACATCATCCTCAAACAAGTTATTAAAATAAAGGTCGCATCTGTCTTGAAAAGATAAATCGTTCATTATTCCTTCCATACGATGTTTCTTTAAGATACTTTCATAATTTGTTGAATGGCCATCAATACCTTTGATATCTTCGATCTGAGAATAATCCTGGTACAGCTTAAGTGGAATTAGTTCGAGAACATCTATATCTTTATATATAACTTCTTCATCAGTAACATCTTTGAAAATCACTTTGTTTTTGTAGTAATATATCCATATATTTACGTACACGAAACATGAAATTAAGAGAGCATACACAACGCTTTTCCCCTTTGCTTTTTCAAGTTTTTTTGATTTTAAAAAACCTATCATAATGTATCAAACTTCAGGGATTATATTCTAGTAGGCATTAAATATATTCTCTCTGATTTCAAGATAAGAAAGGTATAAAGCTGGGGTTTTTTAAAGAGATATTTTTAAAATTCTTTTGGAGCGTGCCACTTCTAATCCAGATACTATGGATTTTCAGTAAAAAAATAAAGCTACATTTGTAAAAAATCTAGACATGTAAAACGCCTGTAGGTTTTGCATGATATGCATATCAATAAGAATATCGTAAATTAAATATGAGCCTACGAGTGTCACAACGACAATGAGGCTATTAATATTTATATCAAGAAGATTGTCGTGTGATATTATATAGATTAACTCGAATAGAATATATGCCTCAGCTATTAAATCTATAAAGGTTGAATATGTTAGAGAAAAAAAAATATTTTGCGAGAGGAGACCCAAATAGAGATACATGCATATCATACTGCGCGCAAGCTGAAATTTATTGGAAGTATTAACCGTAGTATTCTGTAGGATTGTACACAGTTACACTTGAGAGGATTATATGGAAGACAAACTACTTCTCTAGTAAGGAACTTAACGGTTCTTCTAACTACATGTCGGTGTCAAATATTTTGCTTATATCTTATATCACTTTGGACATTATTTTAACATCTAATGCCTAGTCCTAAATGTCTAATAATATACATTGAGAGTAATTTGAATATCTTCCCAAATGGCGTCTTAACACTTATGAACATTAGGAAATTAGTAAATGATTACGTGACGTTTTTCTTTGTTCGTGACATACTCAAGCTCGTCGTAAAAAGCTGTGAACAATATCGCATGATTTTCTGATCTATTTTTAACAGTACATAATTACCTATTATGGAGCATTTTTAGATGTTACACAAACTTTTAATTCTCTTTTACACTTTTTGCATCAATTCAAATAGAGTATAAATGTCGTCTAATGTTCACATGATGTAACCCGGATATCGCTATACGGAAATAATTTTTTGTTTTCTATATTAAGGTTGAAACAAAATTAATTATGCACGTAGTACCGGAAAACATAAATGATTCCTCGGTAATAAAACTCTGCTTAAATAAAGGGTTTACATCGTTTCTATTACTTAGAAAGAGACTATTTTTTGAAGATTAAATTAAATTTACTACACATGCATGATAGAATTGTTTAGTCGTACAGTAACAGTAAGCAACTTATTATAACCGAGTTTTGTTGACTAAGATTTCTTATTTAAAAAGTCTAGTTTTTTTTTTCTTCTTAAACGTTCTCTTATGAAGTATTTATTATTGACTAAATTTCAGTATGTTTTAATGTTCTTTCTGTAAATCTAGAGTCACCCTATAATAACATAAACATCTCTTTTGCCATCGATTTGTATGAGCTAAATTAATTTCTCATAGTTAAATATTCGTCAATTTGACAAAAGCACTAATGTTCCCGTATACGTGACAATTCTAATTCCATTTAACGTCTCATTAATTACGCTATGAAGCAAATATTCTATTAAACTATTACAGATTTATCCATGAGTATTTGTTCAAGTAAATCAGCTAAAAGGAGTAGTTAATTTACATATAATATTCCTTTTAAAGCTACATTTCTAGTAAATTGCAATTTACTCAAGACTTGATGATCTTGGTTAATAAACATTAAAGCGACCACTACAAATTGACATTTTAGATAATACTATTTGGCTATCTACTTTCTTGAAAATAAATCATCTATAACTTTAAATAATCCACCAGAAACTTCTACTATATTAATGTTCGGTTATTAATTATATTTTCTAATTTGATTCTAAGTAGATTTTCTTTCTGCTTTTATTACTATCGGAATCATTCCACCAGTAGAAATTGTAAAGTTTCTATGTCCTAAGACAGTGACAAAAGCTCTAATTGAACCAGCATGACTAGTTGTTGATATAAATGTATTATCTTTAACAAGATTTCTCGATATCATTCCCTCAATGCAATCTTGTTCAAAAAGAAGTTGAAGAAATCTATTCATTCTTAACGATTGTTCCCATATATTTTCTTTCTCATCTGTAAACAATTCATCTGTTTCTGTGAGATCTGCAGTATCAAACCCAAGGGGAGCAAACACATCATCAATGTAGGATTTAGGAGAGCGTTTATGGCATAGATTAGCTCCGATCGTTTCTCTAAGTAATTCTTTCACCAAAAATTTGGTACCCTTTGGAACGATATCATACCATGTTAAATAGTGAGTTTTCATGGATCTTTGTAACGGAGACACATAAAATTTCGACGGAATTGGTGCTCCCAATTCAATTTCCTTCTTCCAAACATTGTTATTTTCCAATGCTTGTTTTTCACCAAGCTCTGATAATTTTGGGTCTGGGGCCCAAACAATATCTCCATCTGTTTCCAATTTATTCCAGTAGCTCCGCCACTGTTGTAAACCATATTTCTTAACACCCACATTATGGTAGCCTTCCCCATGTCTGGCGAAAAAAATAAGTTTATATGACACATTGTCATCACAATTCTTGTTCAATGCATCTAGAGCTGAGATAATTTCATCCCACTCCTTTAATCTACCGAAATTGTCAGAAGCATAATTGAACTGAAGATCATTGGTTTTTTCGTCTGCTTGTTTAAAAAACCCTCGAACAACTTCAAAATTCCAATCTAATTGTTTTTCTATCTCTAATATTTTCTTTTGGTATAATATTTCCTGTTCAGGAGCACCATGGGCATCTATATAATCGCTCTCTGATGGTATCAACAAAGACATTACTTCTTGGAATTTATCTTACATTTTATCTTCACATATATGAACTGTATTAATAACAAAAACAAATTCGCATCAAAAAAGCTCGCGTGGGGGCTACGAGAATAAGATATTGAAGGTACAAGATGTAATACAATGAAAATTTTCATCATTAGAAATAGGGAATTCTGGTCTGTGTTTGTATAAATTTCATTACATCAAATCTGCACGAAATATCAATTATTGGCTTCTTTCAAGCTTTCATATGAACTTGCTGGGCCACTTGGAGATTAATTCCTGTAAGTTCATCAGTCATAAGGAATTAGTTTTTATTCATCTATAACGCACAATATTTTATTATTTTAAATGCAAGAAGTTTGTGTGAGAGAGTAAAGTTTTGGTAATCTTATAATACTTACATCATGAATCTTTGGATCTAAACTACCATGTTTGGACGGCCCTGATAGTATTGAGTAGTGGTTCCAAATTGAATCTGCTATAGATATGAAATATATTAGCTTATATGATGAATACAACACCTTTAATTTTTATTACCAAGATAAACAGACACTTTACCCATGGAAAGTCTACATTCAGGTGGGTCATTATTATTATTTGTAAGTAAGGGGTAAGTATGATAATAATCTCTAGATTCTCAGTATTATTTTGAGCTCACGGAAAAAAAGTCCCCTCTTCTTTCCTTTGACCACTTTTAAGTTATCTACGGCACAAATAAAGTCACTATGAATATTTACATTATATTAATTTTTGGTATTATTCCTCTTAAATGATTTATTTAGTATTTAATTCGTAATTATTAAGGTAAAAGTAGGAACAATAATGCATTACTTAGCCTCAAGAGGTGAATTGGGAAATCATATATTCAGGAAGTCCTAGTCCACATAACAAGTTCTTGGCCTATGTAATTCGGATTCATTATCGTTTAGTCACCTCCCCACAGGTTTTTTTACTTTGCCCTATCATGATGATAATTTCTAAGCATTTCATAAGATACAAGAGTTCGTAAACTCCTCAAGCATAATGGCTGCGACTTAGACGCAGGAGCGGAATTTATAATCGTCTATTTATACTCTCCGAATATGAGTATGTTGCAATTAAGTAACTTTCTCACATTATTTCTAAGATTAGTGGTTCGGTGTGTGAACTATAAATTGTCCCAGTTTAACCCAATCTCTCTATTTTTCCTTATTTATTTATTTAACAATGTCTGAACCACAAACCAAACTCACTCTTGCTGCTAAAAAGAACATTAAGGAATACGAACCTATGATCAATGATTCTCTTGCTCAAATAAAAAAAAATTTAGGTCTCAAGGACTTAACTCTTGATGTTGATTATTTGGAGTATGAAAACAGAACCAATGCCAAACAAACCGGTTATGAGAACAGACCAGCCTGGGGTGTGAGCAATTACCTTGAAGGATTAGCTCAAAATACAAAGGGCTTTGAGGGTGACGACTTGACAATGGAAGCTGTAGAAGAGACTTTAGGAGATACTGCTGTGGTTAAATTTGTCTTCCTTGATGAGGGTTCTGCTACCAGTAAGATTGAACTTGAAAAGGGAATCATAAAGGTATTAAACACACCTGAAGGTATTGGTGCAAACCAATGTGATCTTGGTGGTGATTTTGAAAGCCTTTTATAAGTCCCTCCCGATTGGACAAATGTATTTGGCACTTAAACTAAATATTATTAAAGGTTAATACATACTTGCAGCACCACACATATCGTAGTTTTTAATAATATCATCCTACAATAGATTTACGGCTATAGATTGTGTTGATATCTTTAGTATCTCTTACTCTTTCTGATATTTCTATTTTCATAATTAATGCAAACACACTACTAGACTTTGTTTTAGGGCCTCGGTAAGAAATTAATATATTTTTCACTTAAAATCTAGTAGGTGCTGGTTTTCTATATGACCAGAATGTAAAAAATCGAAGAATAAATACAACAAGAGAAGCCCACATAATGCCTTGTAATGATTTTGAATATTTTGTTTTAAATGTTGAATGTAATCCTGGGATTCCTTGTTGATACCCCATGGAGCTTGCACTAATTAATATTGAATAAGTTATATATATAGTTGATACAAATAATGGGAAGTATAATAGTATCCAGCTGAATCTCCTAATTTGAAAGTCTCCACTCCTATTATACGACCTTATTAAATAAAAACAAAAGCAATCACTAATAAATAGCAAACCTAAGAACACTATACCTAGGGGAAATAGGCATTTCAAAATATTATTTGCTACGCCTAATAAATGAGATGTACCACTACGTCCTCCAGAGCACGAACTGTACTTCCAGTACAAATAATCAATATGAATTGTATATTTTTTGTGATTCAAAGCTTTGTTTAATTCTTCATTTAATGTTAACCCTTTTAGCAAAGTATTCACTCCTTTAATAATACTTATCTTATTTCCATTAGAGTCTAAATTCCATTTATGCCAACTTGTTAATCCAAATTGATATACATCGAATATTCCCATTTCTGTTGGAATAATTTCATAAGGTTCGTCATTAGAAGAGTATAAATTTGAAGCTAAAGAAGATTTCTTTGATATTGATGGTGCATGTTCGTTTTCAATTCTACAAACTGAATCCTGCCCAACCAATACTTGTCTCTTATCATAGGTGTCAGTGAAACTAGAATAGTAGAATGTGCTGTTTTAAAAGTCAAAATTTAAGAAGTAGAGATCCAAAACGTCACTTCCAGAGTTTATAAGCAAAGGTAGTACGAATAAGAAATATGGATAAATGAAAATTTCACAACTTAAGATGCTAGTAATGAAAAATCCTATAACTGTGAAAGGTGATGAATTGTTGTAGTTCTTATCTCTGTGGAAATTTTTAACCATTATTTCAGAAGCATTGAGGATTAATGATTACTAAGTATACTACTACATACCTGGTTATAAACTTTAACCATTTTCGTATATTTCAGGCTTATTCTTGGCGCAAATAGTCGATGATTCTCTTAATTTTCATCGACCATTTACGAACTTGTGATCTTGCAACGGTCATGCCCATATTTTCTACACGATATAACACAATTGCTGTGTTACAGCTTGCATGAATTCGGAATACACAAAAATTTTTCCCATGTGGATTGTCTTGGCAGATGGTGTCTCAAATAATATCCCAACTTTGGAATTTTGGCTCTCCTCTGTGCTTAACTAGGTATGTAAAAAGTGTTACTTAATTGAGGAATATGGCAAATCCTTTATATTTTGAATTTGTAATAGTGTAGTTGTGGTGCTTATATTCAAACAAACTGCAAATAACTGATCTTCTTGCACACTTTATTTTAATAATAATTATTAAATGCCAGAGATTCTCCTAACGTGTCTATTTGTTGCATAATTGAACATAATTGTGCATATGCTCACTAAATAGATATTTCCATCAAAGGTGCTAACAACCCCATTGCTAAAACCTCTACCCATATAATATCCACTCGATTGTTGAATAAGCATTGTAGTTTCTTTGCCGAAGATACAATTGATATATTCACCTTTTTACGTTATTGAATCAGTTTGAACATTTTGCATCCGATTATTTTACACAATAATGATAAAGATTGGTAAATGGCATTGCAACATTCCATTATGTAACGACAGGTCCTGTTCCTGAACAAATCTCTTAGTAATTTGCTGAAACTAATAAAATAGCTATTAATAATAGATTTCGATAGAACAGAGGTGGAAATGAAAGCGAGGAACCACTTAACCAAATTGATATCATCAAGATCCGTGAACGTAAGAAAATCTTAAATGGAAAAAGGTATGGAGAACTTCACCAGCAACCGCAGATTTGGTATTGAAATTTATATTTGGGTTGAAAAATCGACAAGTAATTAATTATTTAGAAAGATAAGGAATGATCAAGTTTTGTTATCAAACTCGTTCAGATTCCTCCCTGTTATTGAATATGGGTATAGTTCAAAGTATCATCCAAGATTGGAGGATATATCACCGTTTCAAGGAAATGACATAATAACACTTTTATGCTGCGAATGTGCAATTTTAATTTCAAAGAAAACTATGAACTTATTTTTGATAGAGAATCAGGTAAAACAATGAAGGAGATATATGAAGTGCCATTATTATGGCCTCATACCAGAGCCCGACTGTATATTTCTTTCTATGAAAACTATATCAAAACCTGTTTGCAGATTCTTGTAAGGGGCCCTGAACAAGTCCCGTATATCTCTTGAGCAGCTAAAACTTAAATTGTCTGAGTGAGAGACATCTTTAATTTAGCTCTCTACATCCAGACGGTGTTTCAAAGATAATTTCTATTTAGAGGATTTAACTGACTCCTATACATGCATTTTTCTTGAAACTTACTTGAAGTGATGTATAGGTTTAATAAATAAATATTCTGGAGAAAGATTCTATCATTAATTCAATTGCGTATGACCATGATCATTTAAAATATTATCCTGTTATCAGAGAGGCTCTTTTAGGAAAGGTATGACCAATACATTTAAGTATATCTGAATTCAAGAGTTACCTAAAGATCAGGAAACATATCAAAAAGTAGTTGAGCAATTGAAAGAACAGAATTATTCATAACGATATATTCTCATTTTCTCTCCTAATAATTAACGAGTAGAGAAGAATAAAGATAGCATTATAAATTATATTTTTTTAATAGCATACTATTATAAAATCTTAGATCATAGCTTTCGATATTGCTTATTAAAGAATAAAATATCTCTACTCAGACTGTCATAATTATTTGATAATAAATGATTGCAAGGGGTTGAGTGCCTATTTCTTTCAATTGTTCACGTATCCTAAAAAAAAGAGTCAAAATTGTACCAATTAAATCTACTAAAATATTTATTAGGAAGCTTATCTAAATAAGTAACGCTTATGATCAACCATGAATCAATTTTATTGTAAGATTGAAATTATTGTTGGAATTACTCTCAAATAGATAATATTAACATGAAGCTGCTATAATTGTGAACTGTAATCTGTTCTTTGAAGTAACTGATAGATTTATCGCCATTTAACTCTATGAGTACAGTATAAGGCTCTTTAACAACAATAAATATAATCAAAACTCATAGGTTCACTATAAGTATCCAACATTTCGATTTTAAAATCTGATTATTTCTGCAATTGCCATAGTAGAGTGTGTACCATTAAGTACTCATATCGTGGTCAACTACTACTGCTACTACTCTATATCTCTTACGGAAAAAGACAATCCATTTATCAACGATTTCGTTCTGCTTGTCATTGAAATCCCCACTATACCAAGTGGAACTCTTCAAGTCAGTAACATCATCTTCATTACCCGATAATTGTAATTTGTTGAATCCTAGAAGTCTAGTAACATCTTTCCCCACCAATTTATTGTAACTCTTTCCAGGACCGTAATTCTTTAAGTTTTCCGTTACATCATACACATATCCTCTAATAGCGACATATAATTCTGGTCTCTGTACTCCATCGTACAATGATAATTGAGATCTTGAAATCAATGGCAATTTGGTCATATCAATATTTTCATTGAAAAGTTCAAATTCTGACTTCTCAGAAGAAATATTGCCATTAGTTGTAGCTTCACTAGTACTCATTGTCAATCTTCTAAATAAATGATTATTCTGGAGAAATATACTTATCGTCTTAGTGAGATATCAATAAGTAAATGTCACAAAATTGAAAAATTCAAGTAAATTAATTTATTCTATATATAAACAAATATAATCTACTAGCTTGATTAAAAGTTACTAGAGGTTGGAAGGATTGACTATAGAGCTGTTGAGAAAATGGTAAGTAGTATATATTTTTTTAATTCACTAAATTTTGTCGTATTAACAATATCACAGACCGATGACTCTGAAAAGTACCCACCAAGCATTCAAAGATTATTTGCACCAAAGCCGCCGTTGCTATATAAGAAGCCGGTAGATTACCCTGTGGAGGGTAGATCCACTCGCAAGATAGGACTGATTTCGGCTTGGAAAGAAACGTACCAAAAATACATTGAGCTGGAATTACCCAGCATTGAATCTACCCAAGAGAAGCCACAAACTACCAAACAGCAAATACAAATGCAAAAGTCCAGAGAAAAGAAGCAAAAACAAAAGGAATTATTTGATAGGCAATTACGTGAATGGCACGATCCGGATTTTTTGAAGAAAACAGAACAGGAATTTATGAAAGATCCATACAAAACCGTATTTATTGCCCGTCTTGATTACACGTTGTCTGAGTTGGATATATCGAAAAATTTCAGTCAGTTTGGAATCATAAACTCCATCAGAGTGATTCGAGATAAAATAGGTAAGTCAAGAGGATATGGGTTTATTGAGTTCGAAAGAGAAGCAGATGCCAAGAACTGTGTCACAAAATTAGCCCCCACTGGTTTGAAAATATTGGGACCTGATAATAAGCCGATGCGTACAATACTAGTAGATATTGAGAGAAGTAGATTGGTGAGGAATTGGACTCCTAGAAGGTTAGGTGGTGGTCTTGGAGGTAGAGACTATACAAAACCCGACCCAAGAAGCTCTACAAATGCATCTGCTGCAGCAAGTGGAAGAAGATTGTTTCTTCTGAGTAACCCATTCTCTGGTTCTTCTAATTCTGAAAATTATAGTGCTCCAAAGCCCCAGAGGCCCGTTCAAAGTGCACCTAGAACGTATGACCATTCGAGGGTAGAAAAACCTATAAGAGATAAATATGCAAGCTACAATACTGGGTCTAGTGAATCTGCAACTGCAATGATCTATAAACCAAAGTCTAGCTCAGAAAGAGGCAGATCCATAAGGAGTATAAGACATAGAGAGTAAACCCTCTCTAAGCATTAGTGGCACATATATTCTAACCTGTAAATATTGCAATTTATATTTTGCATGTTAGTATCTCAGCATTTTCCTTAAAGTTCATCTCTAAATAGCTTTAATATATTTATATACTCATACATAGTCATTATATAACGAGGATGTCAAGTGTAAGCGTTAATAAGAGGAAATCTGACACTGATACATCAAATGAAAAAAATATAAAATTGTCAAGAATTGAAGCTAATTTGGATATAGAAGAGTTGAAAAATTCTATCAAGAAAGAGATCTCAGATGAGTTTGAAAAAAGAATAACCAAGTTGGAAGAAGAAATCAAGGCTCTAAAGGGTGGGGGAAATGAAATTGAAAATCCTTTCGCCAAAAATAACGACAAGAAAGAGGAGGATGGGAATGAAAAGTCTAATAACACAGGTGAAGAAGTTAATTCAGCTCCACATTTTACCACTCCTACTAGTTCATTCACATCTGCAACTACACAAACTCCAAAGGACCCTGTTTCTCAAAAGCAAACTCCAAATCAACAACCAAAACACGTATTTGGAATGACTACCTCATTTGGAAATAATGCTGTTCTAGAAAGCATGAAGAACAGAAAGGATATTTTTTCAAATTTGCCATCTTCTTCTGCGCCAAAACCAGAATCACCTAAACCAGCTGCAACTACTTCATCTTTTGGCTCTAATTCATTTGGATCAAGCTCGTTTGGCTCAAATACTAAGTTTGGAAATGTTTTTAAATCATCTCTAAACAAAAAATCATTCTTAGACGCCGATGATACAGAAAAGGATAAAGAAAATGATAAAAATTCTACAGAGGATTCAAAAGTTGTTACACATCAACAATATAAGCAAGTTGACTTGAATCCAGTAGAAGAAATAAAAACTGGTGAAGAAAATGAAAAATCCCTTTTCAACTGCACTTCAAAGTTGTTCGAATTGGATTTGGATAACATATCAGAAGGGTGGAAAGAGAGAGGTCTTGGACCTTTACACTTAAATCAATCACTTGAAGATCCTAAGTTAGTTAGAATCGTCATGCGTTCTCAAGGTCTTTTACGAGTAATTTTAAATATGAATGTAACTTCTGAAACAAAGCTCCTAAAGGGATTAGAATCTAGTTTGTCTCCTGGAAAGTTTTTAAGATTTAATACTTTAAATGAAAGGGGTAAACCCGTACAATATATGCTTAAATTTGGCTCCCAAAATTTAAGAGATGAACTTTTTGATAAAACTACCGCATTACAAGAGACTGTTAAAAGGACAAATAAAGCATGATTGATCAAAGCACTGGAATGAGAATGGCTATAAATTATAATGTGTAACTGTGTATTAATTAGCTATATAAGTATTTGATTAGTGTTTAATAAACGCAATACTACAAATAGTAGAACCCTTTTGACCTCCAAATTGGAAACTTGGATAATCGATTTTAGCCCAAACTGAAAGATTATTCGAACTATCAGACGTAATAATTTTTATTAACTCTTCTTCTGTAAAGTTACATGAAGTGATTAATAAAATAGAATTTTCATGCATCAATTTGGAAACCTGAGAAGCATAGACGTCCATTCCAATTTTAGCTTCAAAGTCATCTAAAGGATCTTGGTTCAATGCAATCGCATCTAATGTACCCTTATCCAATAGTATATCATATTTTCCACTATTTACTTCCAAAAATGTGCTGTTCTTAATCAATAAATCTGTTTGCTCAAAATTAATGTTGAGCTCAGGATATTTTTGCTTCGCTATAGCAGAAGCAAATTCAGTTGAATCTGGAGAGTAGTCGATACCCTTATATTCGAAGTTGATTTCATCCGCATAATCACATTCCTCTTGGAACTCTTCGTGCATTTCAAATAGAAGATGGCCATTTCCAGTGCCTAAATCGATAATTTTTATACATTCTTGAGGAAATGGTAATTCTTCACAGTTAATTTTATCAGTGAGAAACTTAATCATCTTAGCTTCAGCATCTGAATCGTCAAACCAGCATTCTCCTGTGTCTTCTGGATTATTTTGAAAATTTTCAATTTCTCTCTTATAGAAGTTATTCCAGCTATGATTGTTAGCATATCGCTCCTTCGGTGTTTTTATTATTTCTAAAGATACATACTATTCCTTAGTACCTAGCTTTGAAGCATTTAATCTAATTTCATCAGACATTATCCCGTCTTTCTTAAGTACTACAATCTCATCTTCAGATTCTTTGATACTGGAAATCGCGTTATTGAAAATATTGAACTTAGATTATCTCGCAAAAGAACTCTTATATCATCCACAAACTATTATATATACTATGGAGGAGTCTATTGATATTGTTAATGAGGAAAATAACTTTGAAGCCCTTGGAGTGGAGGAACAATCTCAGATAGATGAAAGGACCCAGAAAAAGTACAAATATTGGAAGAAGAATGTGCCTTACTTGTATGATTATATCTCAACAAACTCGCTTTTATGGCCCTCGATGACTGTACAATTTTTCCCTGAGTTGGAGACACCGTTGCCTAAGGAAGTGGGCCCAAATGATGATTTTAAGTCGCCTAATAATGACAGTGATTTGACGTTTCAAAGATTATTACATGGAACCTTCACACTTGGACAATCAGTTGATAGTATTTCAATTCTACAATTACCATACTACACTAATCTTAAAAAATACATTAATATTGACAAACTTAACTACAATTATGATAAAGAGGAGTTTGAGCTTAATACAGTGTCAAAGAAAAAAGTTGCGTTGATGCAAAAAATAAACCATCTTGGAGATGTAAATAAATTAAGGTATATGCCTCAAAATCCAGATATCATCGCAAGTGCTAGTAATATTGGAGACTTGGTACTCTACGATAGGACAAAACATTCTAGTATTAAAAATAATATAATGAGAAATGATGTTAATACCAATAAACCTCAGTTTCGACTCGTTAATAGAATGGATAAATCCGCATCAGAAATATTCGCTATAGATTGGAACAAGCAGAAAGAAGGCGTATTATTGTCGGGTAATATGAATGGAACAATCAATGTATTTGATTTAAAGAGCCTGATAACATCCAAAGATGATGATGAGCTAAATAGCGTACAAAGTATGGAAAATAAGACAATTGGAATTAATGATATTGAATGGTTGAGTCTTCATAATTCTATATTTGCCTTAGTTGATGATTATGGGAATATAAAAGTGCTTGATACGCGTTTACTGTCATCTGTGATTGCAGAACATAAAAAAGATGTCAGTATTAATAGCATAAGCTTAAATCCAGGAAATTCATTTTGCTTGGGTACTGGAGACTCAGAAGGGGTTATAGATGTCTGGGATATTAGAAATTTTGGTTCAGATAATGTCCAGAGCGTTTCTAGCTTCAAAGGACATGATGATGCAATCACACAATTAAAATGGCATTCAAAATATCACAATATACTAGGTTCTTCATCATCGGATAAACTGGTGAAACTTTTTGATATCAGTAATCCAGGTAATGATAAGTTGATCTTTCTACATGGAGGTCATATGCTAGGAGTTAATGACTTTGATTGGTCTTTGCATGATGATTGGCTTACTGCCAGTGTAGCCGATGATAATTCTTTACATATTTGGAAACCAGCATATAGCATAATACGGAATTACAGTAATAATTAGGCAAATGTTTTCATTTCGAATAATTAGATGACTAAATATATTCTAATTCATAATTTATATTTAAATTCTTAGTATTTTAAAAAGACTTAGTTCTTAGCGAACAACTTTTCAACCTCAGCAACAGATTCAGCTAAGACCTTGTCTTGGAACTTAGGGTTTTCAATTTCCTTATTGACCTTTTCTAAAACAGACTTGATCAATTGTTCTTGTTGTTGTTGCTTTTGTTGTTGTTCAAATCTAACCCAGGAATCTAAGGCGGATTTAGCTTCGTTAGCAACAGCAATCTTTTGCTTTAATTCAAAAGATTGAGCTTCTAATTGAGTGGCTTCCTTAGAGAGAGTAAATAATTGCTTGGTGGTAGTAACAACATCCTTTAATTGGGAAACTGAGTCAATTCTGGACTTGACGGCAGAAACATGCTTATTACGGGATGCATTTAATAAATCGTTAACTTTTTTGATTTCACCATCGGCCCACTCAGTGTATAAAGGAGCAACGAATTTAGCAATTAAAGCAGAAAAAGTAGCGAAGGTGACAACTAAAATGGTTTCATCATGTAAAACAATTAATTCGTTAGAGATACCATAGACAGCAGCAGCAGCACTGGTGGCTAAAATACCGGTCTTAGATAAGTAGTTGCTACCAGGTAAGGCATCAATGATAGAGTTAGCCTTTTGCTTTGGTTCAACTGGAGTGGAAAGGTAACGCAAACCAATTCTAGAAAGACAGTTAGTAAAATATTCTCAGGTCCATAGATTTCTTAATACTTATGCAAATCGATGAAATTCCTCCAAATTCACTGATATAAAAATTTTGAACATTAAATTCTTTTCTTATTTCAATTCATATCATAATTGGGCTCAATTCCACCTTTAAAGTAGAAGGGTTACAAGGTTTTCCATCTGATTTGAGAAGTAATTATATGATTTTAAAACATACGCAGCAGGACGAACGGCTAATCTGGTAGCTGAGCCAGCAGTCTTAAAAGCAATTCTGTTAATAAGAGACATATCGGAATACTAGATAACCTATTATATTAACAAATATTGATGAAATGTAATGAAAAATCCTATTCAATATTCCAAAGCGGACGAGGTTCGGGATGAAAATCAAAATTTGATTGGTAGGTTGTCGACTTCCTAATATGGAAAAGTACGATATTGTGCGAATAAATGAATTAGATGGAAATTTATTAGAACGTATATATAAAGTTGCCTATATTACTGGTTTTGTTATTATGTTTGTATAGTATTCTGCTCATCATATTTTTGTTGAATAATTTTGTTTATTGCTTTCTGAGTTCTATTGTGAGCTTTTTTCAAATATGGTTCTAGCTGTGCCTTCAAATCGGAATTATTTACAAACTTCCCTATAGGCACGCTGCTTGATGGACCACTTATTGCATGTGATGCTTCTTGTCTTAATTTTTCAAATATTTCCAGTTGAATCTTGCCAGCAATGACTTCAACTGTCTCCAGATTACTTATTTGTAAACTTGGTGCAGAGTCTTCAAGTATCGTATCTTGGGAATCAGTATTTTGAGCTACCTCCTTTTCACCTGAACTATCTTTTATTTCTCTTTCTGAGTTATCACTTGCAAGAATAGTTTGTTCCTTATTTATTTGCACCTCACTATTTTGCTCATCTAAACCAATTCCAAAATTTGCTTTCTGATCCGAGTTTCGAGATTTTGACTTTTTACGTAATGCTGCTATACGAGATCTCCTCTCGTTAGACTGGTTTTGTAGAGACAGTGACATGATTAGTTGTTCAAAAGTTATAAGTTATAAAATGCTGATGGAATGTTAATATTTATTTATAGCGGTTCACGCACGCCTTCAAAAATGATAAGTACAATGCCATTTTACTCTGTTATAGACTAATGACATACGGAAAAGAAAGCGTGTTATTTGTAAATCATTACATTTAGAAAAGTATCCACAGATTATTTTTATTGTGTGATGGTGGGTTACTGCCTATTATTATGTTTATGATTTATATTAGACAAAAAAATCTATTGTAATTACTAGAATCTTGACTTTATAATCTTACTATTCATTTAGTGCTACTTATAGAAATTTTTGAATGGTTTTCATTTAATGATACAATGATGTAGTTACTCCTTTTTTTTTACAGCATTTTTTTTATATAATATACACCTTTTTAAAAAATTGGAAATATATTTAACAAAAAATTCCACTACACCATAAAACAATCAAGTTGATATTTCGTAAGTCATTTATTAGGTCCGTTCATAATTAACCACATTTTCAGTATGCTATTTTCAAGTTGCAGGGAAATTAGAATTATTAGTCGTGATTTGAAGCGCCCACTTTGAACTCGATATCTCGTGAATTAAATTGCAGAGGAGTCACTAGCCACATATTATCTAAGAAATTAATATTCTACTGCATCTTAATACATCTTATAAAATTATTCTTTTTCTTTTCTCCTTTTATTGCGTATCTCAGCATAGCATATTTGTAACTACATATTACAGGTGCTGTGAATTAATTTGCAACTTCGCGACTCTGCAATAATTATGTAATTCCTTACAAATAATCCGGCCAATATCAACACCCCTCAAATATTTGGAGTAAAATAATTATCCAATTAGAAGAGCTTAAAGATCGGACCCGACTGGCTCACCAATCCGACGAACAAATCAATGCCAAATAGTTACACAAAATCTCCTTAGTGGGAACGCTCACAATTGGTACGGTACTGGAGGTTTTTTTTTCAATTAATGATACTATATTTCTAACCCCTTTGGTTTAATTTGTAAATCAAAAGTTTATTTAGGTTGACAATATACTTTTACATCATCAAAAAAAACTATTTACATAATGCTTAGAACTTCCATTGCCACTAGAGTATGTAAACATTTTGGTTAAGGCAAGAAGGAATAAGGAGTTCGGAGTTTGAAATTGCGTAGCTTCAATGTCCAAAGTAGAAAAACAAAACTTCAGGGTATAATTCGATAATGTGGAACAGTTCTCGGAGATATATTTAATAGCGCTTGAGGAATGCTGGTTTGGGAATCAATATTAAGGCAGATCAACAGTTATTTTAGGATTAATTTGCTAGAATATTATGGATGATGATTTGGCCCACTTAATGAAAAATTTCCTAGAATGAAGAGAATTAAGAATTGGAATTATAGGAATTGAATAAAATGAAAATGCTTGAACTGTGATTACTCCGTACTCTTTATTTCCCTGGATTGTAAAATTTTAGAGAATGATAATACTAACATTAATTTAGACCTCTGTGCGTTCATTAGCAACATTTGCTTCTCCAGAATCTGTTTTACCAAAGAAGTACGGTGGTAGATACACTGTTACCTTAATTCCAGGTGATGGTATCGGTAAGGAAATCACTGACTCTGTTAAGACTATCTTTAAGAAGGAGAACGTTCCAATTGATTGGGAAGTTGTTGACGTTTCCGGTGTTGACCAAGATTCTAAGAGCATTTCTGAAGCCGTCGACTCATTAAAAAGAAACAAGGTCGGTTTAAAGGGTATCTTGTACACCCCAACTGGTGCTACTGGTAAGTCTTTAAACGTTGCATTAAGAAAGGAATTAGATATCTACGCTTCATTAGTTTTAATCAAGAACATCCCAGGTGTAAAGGGTAGATTAGAAGGTATTGACTTTGCTTTAGTCAGAGAAAATACTGAAGGTGAATACTCTGGTTTAGAACACCAATCATACCCAGGTGTTGTTGAATCCTTAAAGATCATGACCAGATTCAAGTCTGAAAGAATTGCCAAGTTTGCTTTTGACTTCGCTAAGAAGAACAACAGAAAGTCCGTTACTGCTATCCACAAGGCTAACATCATGAAGTTAGGTGATGGTTTATTCAGAAACACTGTCAAGGATGTCGGCCAAGACTACCCAGGTATTGAAGTTAACGACTTAATTGTCGATAATGCTTCTATGCAAGCTGTTGCCAAGCCACAACAATTCGATGTCTTGGTTACTCCAAACTTATACGGTACCATTTTATCTAATATTGGTGCTGCTTTAATCGGTGGTCCAGGTTTAGTTCCAGGTGCTAACTTTGGTAGAGAATACGCTGTTTTCGAACCAGGTTGTCGTCACGTTGGTTTAGACATCAAGGGTCAAAACACTGCTAACCCTACTGCCATGATCTTATCTGCCGCTATGTTATTAAGACACTTAGGATTAAACGAACAAGCTGACAGAATCTCCAAGGCCACTTACGATGTAATTGCTGAAAGCAAGGTTAGAACTAAGGATATCGGTGGTTCTTCCTCTACCACTGAATTCACTGATGCTATCTTAGCCAAGTTGGATTAATTTATATATTAGTTCTCTAATATGTATATGGTGAAAAGTTGTTCTCTACATGCAATTATTATGTTTACACATATCTTTTTATATATTATCAAACATAAGTATACTCAGTAAATATATTCAATGATACTTTACTTCCATGTAATAATAATCTCAATTGAAAAATTGGCAATTTCAAAATCGATGTATTTCTAATGCCAAAAAAAACTTAATAAAAAATGATTTCGCCCAGGATCGAACTGGGGACGTTCTGCGTGTTAAGCAGATGCCATAACCAACTAGACCACGAAACCACTTAGATATCTTTCAAAATGACTAATATGATTATAGGCACATGATCCGACTTATGTCCACGTGAAACCATTAGTATATTCTACAACCTGTGTGTAACCTGACCCAACCAGAGTGTAATTGAACTAGCAACAGACAACCTACTAATAGAAAATTATCAATAAAGCCAGACCCACCTATACATGCATCCAATGAGACTGCTGAATTCATGAGCAGCTCGTCTTATGCAATGCATGGATGGAAAATTTTCCAACTATAAATAAATCAATTTCCCGTATTCAAAAACTAGTAGAATCAGAAGAACTAGCAATAATATTTGATCATTACTTATACTCTCAAAATAAGTAATAAACATCGAATGGAATCTTCTACAAAAATAAAGTAGTTCTTCTTCTTGATTATCTTTCAATCCAAATATAAATTTAAATACCTGATCTGCGGTTACAGGTGAAGTACACTGTTCCTTATTCCGTTTAAGATAATCGTATGTTTTCTTGTGACAATTTATTCAACTTGGTCAAATAGGCGATACTCCCCTCTTTAGTTTTTGTTTGTCAAGAACCATTATTTAAAAACTTCCTGGTTATAGCCTAATTTTTTTAAATGATCTGGATACCCTTCAATTTCATTTGATTTTGTGTTATATGTAAGTGGATGCAAAACTATCAGAGATGGGATCTGGTTTTAAATATAAAATATCCAATCAATTATACTGTATATAACAATACATCACATGATCAATGATTCGTGCTTGATATCTCTGATAAATCCTATAGCAGAATTGTTTACTCCGCATCACTAGCCCAAAATTCTTCAAGAACATTATAAGTTATTTCATTTAATAATTTTCATAAGGTAGCTTAAAATAGTAATATAATGTCCACTGTTTGGAAAGTTCTTCACAAAGAAGATCTCAATGTTGAAGTTCTCTATGCTATACTCGAGCTCAGGTGTAGAGTTTTTGTTGTAGAACAAACGTGCCCATATCAAGATATTGATGGATTAGATTTGAAAGAGAGTACTATACATGTTTTAGGATATCATGAAGACAAAATAGTCGCTTACTCTCGTATATTACATGCCCACGAAGATTCCAACAAAATTGCAATCGGAAGAGTCATCATAGATCCATCAATGAGAGGTATAAAGTTGGGCAACAAATTGATCGAGAAAACATTAGAGGAAATAAAGGATTCATTTCCTGAAAAAATTGTGGCATTAGCTGCACAAGCTCACCTCGAAGGATTTTACAGCAAGTTTGGGTTTCAAGCTGTATCTGAAATATATTTAGATGACGATATCCCACACATAGACATGATCAAGGCTTAAAAAAGAATACATAAAAGCAATAATGAATTAATTATTAATTAAGATACTTTGAAGTATAAATTTTAATTGAGTTATCTGTAGAACCTGCGCTTTCTATGTCTCCTATAAGTTGAGCTTCATTTAATTACTGAGGAATTGAGTATTTAAATGCTTTAAATGCGTAGAAATCGTCTAGACTTTCCTCATGGCCATACTCATTGTGGTTAAATGGTGAAAACGCCCAGTCGAGAAGTCTTATAATAATTCTTTCTCATGCGACATAGGTGCTGGTTAACTAAAATTTTCTATATTTAAGCTTCCCAACAGGTCGGATTACTTTCGTACACACCTAGGCACACTCTGTATTACCGTACAGATAACAACACCTTTTAGAAATTCACTACATATATAGACTAATTTCTCTACAGTAGGTATTTACCTGATAACTACAGGACAACTGCTAACTTCCGACAAAAATTACTTGTACAGTCTTAGAATGCAGGCTGTCCGTCTGTATTAAAAAAATTTTTATTAATTCTTGACTCTCTTTTATTAGTGAGGCACGGACCTAAACCCTACAAACTAAATTGTCCCATTTCAGGAACCACTTAGCTCTTTTATATATTTACTTACACTAGAATGTCTATATACACCCATATGTAGCAGTCAGTAACATCAAATGATGATTTTAGTACTTATTTCTGTGGTGATAACTCAACTGAAAATATTTCAGAGTCAACTAATATATCCTGTTTATCCCACAAAGCGGATATGTTGGGATTGTATAAAAGTGAAAGCGGATCTCGTTTCCATTTGGTTTCGCTTTTTTTTGGTTTTAACGGGTATTTCACGTTCATTACTAGGGATCAATCATTCTTAGTTCTTAAACTTGTACGCAACTCTTTATAATAAAACTTTAGACTAGCTAGATACATCAATAACTATGTGTGACGTTGTCTTAGGATCCCAATGGGGAGATGAAGGTAAAGGTAAATTAGTCGATTTATTGTGTGATGACATCGATGTCTGTGCCAGATGTCAAGGTGGTAACAATGCTGGTCATACCATTGTTGTTGGCAAGACAAAGTACGATTTCCACATGTTACCTTCTGGTTTAGTTAATCCTAATTGTGCTAACATTGTCGGTTCTGGTGTTGTTGTCCATGTTCCATCTTTCTTTCAAGAATTAGAGAACTTGGAAAAGAAGGGTTTAGACTGTCGTAACAGATTATTCCTTTCTTCAAGAGCTCACTTAGTCTTTGATTTCCACCAAAGAACAGATAAGTTAAAAGAAGCAGAATTATCTGAAAACAAGAAGTCCATTGGTACTACAGGTAAGGGTATTGGTCCAACTTATTCCACCAAAGCTTCCAGATCTGGTATCAGAGTGCACCACTTGGTTTCTGAAGACCCTGCAGCTTGGGAAGAATTCAAATTAAGATACAGACGTCTTGTAGAGTCAAGATTCAAAAGATATGGTTCTTTTGACTATGATATTGAAGAAGAATTAGCTAGATATGAGAAGTACAGAGAACAACTTAGACCATTTGTTGTTGATACTGTCGAATTCATGCACAAAGCTATTGCTGAAAAAAAAAAAATCTTGGTCGAAGGTGCCAACGCTTTAATGTTGGATATTGATTTTGGTACTTACCCATACGTTACCTCTTCTTCTACTGGTATTGGTGGTGTTTTAACTGGTTTAGGTATTCCACCAAGAGCTATCAGAAACGTTTACGGTGTTGTTAAGGCTTATACTACCAGAGTTGGTGAAGGTCCATTCCCAACCGAGCAATTGAACGAATTCGGTGAAGCTTTACAAACTATTGGTGCTGAATTTGGTGTTACCACTGGTAGAAAGAGAAGATGTGGTTGGTTAGATTTGGTTGTCTTACAACACTCCAACTTAATTAATGGTTACACTTCCTTAAACATTACCAAGTTAGATGTTTTAGACACTTTTAAGGAAATCAATGTTGCTGTTTCCTATTCTATTAATGGTAAGAAGCTTAGTAGTTTCCCAGAAGACTTGATTGAATTAGCTAAAGTCGATGTTGAATACGTCACTTTGCCAGGTTGGAATGAAGACATTACCCAAATTAAGAATTATGAAGACTTACCAGATAATGCTAAGAAGTACTTAAAATTCATTGAAGATTTCTTAAATGTTCCTATCCAATGGGTTGGTACTGGTCCAGCTCGTGAGTCTATGTTAGAAAAAGCTATTAACTAAATAACCAAGATTAAGTTTATATAGCACAGCGTTTGTATTTTGTAATATATTTTATTTTAGAAAATAAATATTTTAATCGTGTATTTGATTGTGAAAATCTTAATGAGAATTTAAAATAAAAATCTGTTAGTCTCACCTTATAAAACACGCTGAATAGTATCTTTACTGAGTTGACTAAAATGGTACAGCTCTTATCAATTAGTGGACGATTGGTTATTGTTCTAAATGTGGGTATAAGGTTGTATTCGGCATTATATATGATCATTTCAGATTGTGATGAGACATTCAACTATTGGGAACCTTTAAACCTTTTGGCAAGAGGATTTGGTAAGCAAACGTGGGAATATTCTCCAGAGTACTCAATTAGATCATATGCGTATCTAATTCCATACTACTTGATTAATTTGCCCTTTAAGTATGTTGTGGAACAATATGAGCTACCAGCATATCACCAATTTTATTGGCTACGTATTGTTGCATTATGTGGATTTACAAGCTATAGTGAATATAAACTATACAGAAGTCTTAGTAAAAACTTGAATAAGAAAGTTGCCAACTGGTACTTATTTTTATCATCTGTGGCACCAGGAATGTCGCATGCTGGTGTTGCACTTCTTCCATCTTCACTAGCAATGAATTGTGTTACGATGGCAACCTCATATATTTTATCAGCATTTTCAATTCCACAATCTCACAAGAACTATATTTGGGCTATATTCTGGTTTCTCGTTGGAGGATTAGTTGGCTGGCCATTTGAATTAGCACTTGCTATACCTTTTGGTCTCTATACCTTAAAAGTAAAGTTAAGTCAAGGAGCTATATTAGTGTTTTTAAGAAAATCTATATTGACGTTGCTTTCTATAGCAGCACCAATATTTATAATTGATTCATATTTTTACCAAAAGTTTGATTTTGTGCCTTTGAATATTGTTTTCTACAATGTATTTGGGGGTGAAGGTGAAGGGCCAGAAATCTTTGGAGTTGAACCATTTAGTTACTACATTCTTAACTTATTATTAAATTTCAATATTGTTTTCTTTTGTGCATTCATTGGTTTGTTTTTAAATGCTTTGATTATTGAACAGAAAAATAGGTTCAAAGTTATTATTGGTGCTTCCTTGCCATTATTAATATGGTGCTTAATTTTTGGATCCCAGCCTCATAAGGAAGAAAGATTTTTATACCCAATTTATCCATTGATTTCTTTAAATGCATCAATATTTTTATCGAAAAGTTTACCATTCATTTCCAATATTTGTGGCAAAATTGTAAATGCTAAAGGTGAAACTAGGACCATTAATAGGCTAATACATGTTATATTTGCAACTGGTGTGCTTTTAGTGTCAATTTCCAGGATCTTCAGTTTGGTAGAAAATTATAGTGCACCATTATCTGTTTCACAATCAATTGGCGATTTACCCCCAGTAGACTTCCCAGTTAATGTTTGTATTGCTCGTGAATGGTATCATTTTCCCACTTCTTTCTTCTTACCTGAAAACTATCGTTTGCAGTTCGTAAAGAGTGGTTTTGATGGCCTCCTTCCTGGCAATTTCCTTGAAAGTGATACCTTAACGGTAAGCACCTCTTCAATTCCTTTTGACATGAATAATAGAAATTTATTCTCTGAATCAAAAGTTATTGATATAGATGAATGCTCGTACTACATTGATAATGATGAGCCAACTCAATCCAATGAACCACGTGTTGTCAATGAATATGGTGCTAAGAATGGATGGGAAGTTATCAACTGCAAGAAGATCATTAACCCTAGTGGACAAAGTGCTGGGATCACAAAGTACTTGTGGGTACCTATTCAATTAAGAAAGTATCTACTGAAAGAAGCAGATTATATGGAATTTTGTGCATTAAAAAGAGTGTAAGGGTTCCCACTTTGAAACTACTTTTAGTAAAATATAAAAAAAAACACTATATATCTAAGCATTATTTGTAATTTAATCGATATAATCATACCCTTCTGTATTTCCTATCTTTTAAATTTGGAATATAACATTTCAATCTGTTCTATGTAATCATCACAATCGTCTATTCCAAGATAAATAGTCACTTATTCCCAATCTTATAAATAGACTAAGGCTCAAGCTATCTCATAATTCGTCATCAAAATAATCATTAAGCGCTTCTTTAGACTTTTCAAAACCGCTCTTCGCCTTTTGAAAAGCGTCTTCAATCAAAAGCAACCAGAATTCAGTATCCGATTCTGTCAAGTCTGAATCAATTTTAAAATCATCGAAATTATCCCTGTGTCCATAATTTTGAATTCTTTCACACTGGGAAGATATTTTAACCAAACCTAGCGCAGCTGCAGAACCTTTCAAATAATGGCCCAATGCGGACAATTTGTCCAAGTCCTTTGACTTTAAGTTCTGTTCTATTTCGTCGAAAGTTTCAACCACTTGTTGTACAAAAGTCACAACCAAACCGTGTGAAAAACCCTCCTCATCTTCGTCCATGGCTATAATTTCAGAAAAAACTGACCATTCCACTAATCCGCTTTCTTCCAATCTTTGTTTCTTTTCTTCAATCATAATATATAAGCGTATGTTTGTTTAACGAGTGTCTGAATATTTAATTCCAATAAACGTGTTTTCCAACTTATTCTTCGTAACTATAGTTAGTTGTTTTATTATTTGGAACCACGCTTTTGTTAATATAAGATGTCTCCTTACTTATAAATAACCCAATCTATATCCCACTAAAAAGAATTACTTTTCTATTTAAAATAGCCTATGCTATGCGTATTATTGTCTTAAGATTTAAACCTTCGCTTAAGGGATTATTCGTTCTTTGAAAATTAATCTACCAGAAAAAAAAGTTCGACTACGTCATATGATTACACAAAATTGTCTAAGTTAAAAAATGTCTGTAAAAAAGCAATCCAACGGTTATCGATGGATGAAATATAACGGCCCATATATAAACCTTGCTCTTAAAGCTCATTGATCTTTTGATTAACAAAACATGTTCTCTAATACAAGAGATCCATGTTCTAAATTTAGGTTTTTATGGAGACGCAATCTCAGGAGACATCTAAAAATTTCATGGTTCGAATTCTGCAGGAATTCTTTGATAATCTTACCTAATAGAACACGATCATATCATATTATTAATCTGATATAGGAGATAATTTTTTTTCGCTAATTATGAGATAAAGTTTCTTAATTATGTTAATTAGGAAGCATAATTGAGCTTGTAAATGATCAAGTACTATTATAGCCTTCTTTATTGGTCTCCTTCTTTATGATTTTGGCAAATAAGGAAAGCTAGATCCATTTGCTAAGAATACGACCATACCGAATAAGAACTGTGCCTCACATATCAAGGTATACTTTGCCACGATCAGTAGTAAATTATATGAACTACAAATCAAGTCTCTTACAAATTTAAATAGTTCGGTGAGAATATACTTCTATTACAAAATTTACAATTGTATACATCGAGTAGAGTGATAGATATTGGCAAATGCATATTTTATGAAGCTATAGAAAATTAATTCTGAACCCCTCGTTTAGGTATGGTGCAAAAAGTGCCATTTTTCTATAATTGTAACCCCAGCAGGCTAATAATATTAGTTCTAATAAGGATCTTACGAATTTTGGTATGTACAAATGTTAAAACAATGGTTAATAGTTCAAGGACAAACCCTAAAGTTGAATAAAACTAATCTTTCTTCATACAATGAAATTACTTTGTTCAAACTTCACTATTTAATGTTTTTAGATTCACTTAAATCACCTGCAAGCTTGTACTTGTACTCCATTGAGGGAATACTTTTGCCATAACCAGCTATTGGTATTTAAACAATAAACTGTTTGAGGACCATGAGAGAGCAATTCTATCTGTATCATATGCAAAATATCTTACACTCTAAAAAATATATATCTTTTGCGGCTTTTGATATTGCCCAAATTAGTAATGTCCCAAAACTTATGGCAATCGCTAATTCTTTACTTAGAGAGAATACTTTAATTACAGACGCGTTGGGTCTTGCAGATGGATGCTTTGGATTTGAAACTCATATAGTTGTGAAATAAATAAGAAGGATCATATTTATTGGTTGCAATAATATTGAAGTGACCCTAGAATTTCTTCTCTGTTGCGCCTTATTGTAAAATAATATTTTATAAGCTGTTAGTTATTTCTCTAATGATAAGATATTTCAATTAATTATTACGGTTTCTTTTCAATCTTATTCAAATTTCGGTGAAATCATTAAATTACTTCTTTTAAATAAAATTTTTATATATATCATTATATCTAAATGCCAATACAACGAAAGAAAATTGGACACCTTTCTTGAAAAGTCAATCAATTTCAATTCTTACCTCAAACTTGAAATGTTTTAAATATACTGTCTATATTATTTGGGAATAGACTTGCAAATACATATATTAAGATTCTATCAAGTAGCGGATATCAAATTAACGTGTTAACGTATATAAATCACCCAAACAAGAAGCGTAGTAAGTTGGAGCAAGTTCTAGAGGACTAGAAGTAACAGTTGCTTCCTTTTCAATACCAGTTAAGACCAATAAGGTGTCCAAGCCACCATCCCTACCAAACTTCATGTCAGTATTGAATCTATCACCTATCATAATGGCCCTTGAAGGATTGGTTTGGAGACCAGGGTAATCAGCTTTAATAGAGTTCATCATAGATTCGCTTGGCTTACCACAAATTGCATCTGGTTGACGTCCACTGGCAAAAGCAACAGACTCAATAATAGAACCCGCACCAATTAAAAGTTTACCTTTGGAAGGAAAAGTACTGTCAATATTGGTAGCAATGAAAGGAAGTGCCTTATGGTCTTTCAACAAATATTGCAAAGTAATGGATAATTTTAAATAATTAATTCTGGTTGTTAAACCTGCAAGTACACATCCCACATTATCATCCAAATTAGTTAAAGCTGGATCGTTCATGTCAAATTCAACACCAGACCTATTTAAATACTCCGATGTACCACCCAAAGTCTCATATCCCATTTCATGTAATTCTGTCTCGATACCTTCTTCTCCTAAGACCCAAATCTTCTTATCTTTTGGAAGCTTTAAAATCTTTTCGATGTAGACTGCTGATGCATAGGAGGAGCCAAATATATCACCCTTGGTAATGCCAGTAATTCCCAACTTTTCAAACTTCTTTAAATATTGGTTTCTGGACTTGGTGGAGTTGTTGGTAACGAATATAACAGTCTTCTTTTTTTCTTTCAACATTTCTAGTGTTTCGGTAACATGAGGCAATAAATGATCTCCAAGCCAAAGAACTCCATCACAGTCAAATAAAAAATAATCAACTTTGTCAAGTAATGACTCAGAGTGCACTTTAGAGTTGATCTTTTGTGACATTGTAGCTATTTAAAGTGAAAAAACATTAAGATAATTGATTACCTGATTAAGAACATTATGAATCATTTGATAGTCCTGTATATAACTTGGACCAGAAGTATCAAAAGAAACGTCAACATACTTTTAATATGAAGTATAGATTGCTTCACTCGTGCTATTTTGACACTATGATACCGTAGAAGAGATTATCTACATTTTTAAATAACTTTTAACATATAAGAAATAATAATTTAAAATGATGTAATTATATAGCATTCAGCAAGAAAAATCATCTAAAGCTTTATACAAAAAACTTAAAAACATAGGCTAAGATATGCCTAATACCTTATTCTATCGTATAAGTAATATTAAGTTAAATATGTCATGGTACGATTTACCTCTCTAGTGCCTTATGCCTTTAACATTCAAGAAGGGATGCAAGTGGAATATATATGATTAACGTTCAGATGGGGCAATACCAGCAGTATATTGGGGGAAACGGAACTTGGATTTGTCGTGGTATATTTCTTCATCGAATTTCTTCTTGTTTTCTGGTGACATTGATTCTCTTACTAGATCTTGTCTAGCCCTTTCAGAGAAGTATCTTCTGGCAGCATTTCTGTCAGCTTCGGCAACTAATAATGGTTCTAAGTAGAAACGAGCCCACTGTCTTTCTCTTGTTAACTCACGTTGTTCGTCAACACCTTTGTAGTATCTGTAGAAACCAAATGCCATTAATCCGGTAATACCCCAGAAGTAAATAGATGGTCTGAAACCTCTAGATGGAAGATTTCTTTTCCATTGTACTGGTTCGTATCCTCCAATTGGTGGTAAGTCTTGCATCGTTATATTTTAGTAATTAGCTTTAAACTTGCTAGTGAATATTATCATTTAAAAAAAGATTTTGATTAAGTGTAACTTCATTGGGCGCTCGTCGATTTCCTAATAAGGAAATGAGTATAAAAAATTTCGAGAAGGAGAAGCTACAATTTGACTGCGAACTTTTGGAAACGTACTTTAAAATTTAATAGGAATGTATTATGAAACTAATCGTAATTTACAAAGTGCTAAATATTTTGAAGAATGAAGAAATCACTTAATGTCAAAAACTGGCTTCAACTTCTTGATCAAAAGCCAGTCATCTCTACTAACAGTATCACGGAATGCTGGGTCCTTCAAGGTGTCAATGGACTTACGAGTGATTAATGAGTATAAATTATCAGATTCATCAACATGACGACCCCAGGTTGGTTGGGCAGAAGATGGGTTATCCAATCTCATGGCTACACCAGCAGATGTTTGTCCCTTCTTAACGATTTCAGAAGCCTTGTGATTAACTTCTAAGGAAACGACTTTTCCCAATACCATGATATTTGGCTGGCCAGTGGCTGGATCTTTTCGAACTGCACAAATTGGAGTACCAATACGAACTGCACCTTCAACAACGTCTACACCAATAATCATTGGGTTACGCTTATTAATGATCTGAATAGTCTTCAAAACACATGGCAATACTGCATATTCCATGAATTCCTTACGACGAATTTCCAATAATTTCAGTTGGTAAGCAGTGAAAGCATCAAATAAGTGATAAATAATATCAGCATTAAAAATTTTGATGTTTTGCTCTTCAGCATATTGTTCAGCTTCCCTATCAACCTTAACATCAAAACATAACATAACAGCCAATTCTGGAGCCTTTTCCAACATAGTGGTAGCCTTCATGACATCTCTCTTATAGACTGGACCTAAACCAATAGACATAACTGGAATCTTCATGTCTTTTAAGAAGTCCAATAAAGCTTCTAAAGAACCTAATGTAGAAGCCTGAACAACTACACCTTTACCAGAAGTATCAACGGAATCTAATAAACCGGTTAAATCATCCATAACCTCCTCCATGATCTCTTCTTCATCGTCATCTTCACCAACAACAATCAAACGAGAACCAGCAACTGCCTTTTCTAAATCATTAGCAGCTATCTTAACACCTAAAGCAGCCTTAACTTCCTTGTGGTGGATATATTCAGACTTAATACGTAATTCCCTAGATGGAGGTGGAGTTAATAAAGCCCTGATGTTTGTCGCTATAGGACCGTTCAAACCACATAATACAACACGGTCACCCTCTCTTAAAATACCGTTAGATAAGACAACATCAATGGTGTAACCAAAACCTTCGACGACCTTAACTTCTAAGATAGTAGCTTCAACCTTAGATAAGTACATTAATTGTTTAGACATTCTCTTTTGAGTTAATTCAAGTAACAACCATAATAAATCAGGAACACCTTCACCAGTAACAGCAGAAGTTGGAACAATCGAGACATATTTAGACATGTTCTTGTTTTGGAAGTATAATTCGGAGTTCAAACCTTGTTCGGCTAAAGCAAGTTTAATTTGTTCATATCTGTTTTCGAATTCAGCTTGAACAGATTTACCTTGCTTTGCGAAAGAATCACGGAAAGAATTGTTAGGGGTTTCCTTCCAATCGTATAATCTATCAATCTTATTTAAAGCAACAATAAAAGGTGCTTTTCTATCTCTCAATAATCTAATAGATTCAATAGTTTGTTGTTCTAAACCATGCATAATATCAATAACCAAAATAGCGATATTACATAAAGAAGAACCACGAGATCTCAAGTTAGTGAAAGATTCGTGACCTGGTGTATCGATAATTAATAAACCTGGAACATCAAAAGTTTGCCTTTCGTATTGAGCCATGACTGCAGTCTTTTGTTTAATCGCATCAACAGGGAAGTAAGTAGCACCAATTTGTTGGGTAATACCACCAGCTTCACCACCTTGAACGTTAGTTTGACGGACTTTATCTAATAATTTAGTCTTACCAGTATCAACATGACCCAAGATAACACAGATAGGGGAACGCATTTCCTTTTCATTTGAAACTGCAGACTTCTTAGTAAGAGATGCCTTTTGAGCCTCAGCCTTGGCTTTACGGTCAGCTTCTTCTCTGGCTTTACGGTCAGCTTCTGCCTTGATCTTGGCTTCAGCTTCTGCCTTGGCCTTGGCCTCAGCTTCTGCTTTAGCCTTAGCCTCAGCTTCTGCTTTAGCCTTTTGTTCAGAATCATCTTTGTCTTCATCATCATCTTCTTCTTCTTCTTCGTTCAACGCAGCTTCCCAGTCATCAGCAACTGGTTCCTCATCTAAAGCCATTTTCTCCCAATCGTCTACTAAATCATCATCTTCAGCATTTTCTTCTTTCTTTTCTTCAACCTTTTGTTGTGTCTTTTGAACAAAAGTCTTTGCCTTGGTAGACTTCTTCTTAGTATATACAACCTTCTTTGGCTTTTCAGTAGGAGTGTTTTGTAACCCAGCAATAGTAACATTGCCTGCTTGTAATAATTGTTGACGACGACGTTCTTGCAATTTCTTTTCTTCTTTTTGTTTTTTAGTTAACAATTTACCTTCTGCTTTCAATTGTTCTTTCTTCAATCTCTCCTTTTCCTTCTTGGCTGCCCTGAGAGCTTCCTTCTTAGCTTCTTCTTCAGCAGCAGCCTTTTCTTCTTCCAAACGACGGTTTTCTTCTTCTTCTTCTAAAAGACGTTGCTCTTCTTCCAATTGCTTTTTAAGTTCTAATTGACGCTTTAATGCTGCAAGACCAGCTGGAACCTTCTTTCCTTTCTTAGCTGGAGCTGGAGCATCATCCTTCTTAGTTTCTTCAGGCTCTGGAGTTGCAGCACCAGATTCAGCTTCAGATCCGGAAGCTTGAGTAGCCTTAGAAGCATTTTTCTTGTTGGCAGCTTGTGCCTTTTTCTTTTCAGCTTGTTCCTTCTTCTTCTTCTTTTCAGCTTCCTTCTTTAATTTTTCCTTTTCCTTTTTAGATAAAAGCTTTGGAGTACCTTCTTTAGCTTGCTTCTTTTCTTCTTGTTCTCTATCTTGTTTCTTTTGCTTAGAATTACGAATAGAGCTTAAGAAATCTCCAGCAATATCATCCGCTCCAGCAACCTCTGAAGCAGGTAATTCAGCGGCGTCTGCATCACCTTCTGGTTGAACTCCGAATTCTTCAGCCTGTGGAGTATCCTGGATCATTTCTTCATCATCCCAGAAGTCTCCTCCGCTCTGTCCTTTCTTAGATTTCTTACCCATATTTAACTAATGATATATACCTTTAGTTAACTAATGCTTCTATATCTATAAGATGTACTATAACCGATTTGAAATTTTTTCCTCTGTATTGGTTTTGTGTCATAGTTGATTGAAATCTCACACGAACTTTTTTTTTCAAGCATAAATTTTTTTTATATGAAGATAGTAGAAGTGAAAAAGATCAAGTTATAGAAGGCTAGAAATGACTACTGTTGAAAAGATCAAGGCCATCGAAGATGAGATGGCCAAGACTCAAAAAAACAAGGCCACATCTTTCCATTTGGGACAGTTGAAGGCAAAATTAGCAAAGTTAAGAAGAGAGTTATTAACAGACAGTTCCTCTGGTGGAGGAGGTGGTGGTGTTGGTTTCGATGTTGCCAGAACAGGTGTGGCCACTATTGGGTTCGTTGGTTTCCCCTCTGTAGGTAAATCTACTCTTTTATCTAAATTAACTGGTACTCATTCTGAAGCTGCTGCATACGAATTCACAACATTAACCACAGTTCCTGGTGTTATCAAATATAAAGGTGCAAAGATCCAAATGTTAGATTTACCTGGTATTATTGAAGGTGCTAAAGATGGTAAGGGTAGAGGTAAGCAAGTCATCGCTGTTGCTAGATCAGTTAACTTACTTTTCTTAGTTTTGGATGTTAATAAGCCATTGCAACATAAAAGAATCATCGAACATGAATTAGAAGGAATGGGAATAAGAATAAACAAAGAGCCACCTAATATAGTCATAACAAAGAAGGAAAGGGGTGGTATTAATATCACAACTACACAACCTTTAACTCATTTGGATAATGATGAAATCAGAGCTGTTATGTCAGAATATAGAATCAACTCTGCTAACATTGCATTCAGATGTGACGCTACTGTCGATGACTTAATTGATGCCATTGAAGTTAAGAACAGAAAATACATGCCAGCTCTCTACGTATTAAATAAGATTGATTCATTCTCTATCCAAGAATTGGACTTACTTTACAAAATTCCAGATGCAATTCCAATTTCTTCTGGTAACGGCTGGAATTTGGATGATTTATTAGAAATGATGTGGCTGAAATTGAAGCTTGTTCGTGTTTACACTAAGCCAAAGGGTAAATTGCCTGATTTTAATGATCCTGTTGTGTTAAGAAGTGACAGATGCACCGTTGAAGATTTCTGTAACTCTATTCATAAGTCGCTTGTAGACGACTTCAGAAATGCATTGGTATATGGTATTTCCGTCAAGCACCAGCCTCAAATTGTCGGGTTAAGTCACGTCTTAGAGGACGAAGATGTCATCACCATTTTAAAGAAATAATGTCCTATATTTAATGCTTTATATGTACAATAAACAACCTTCCAAATAAGATTAATGTAAATTTTTCAACTCTGATATATTTTAATAATCAAAATAGAAAATACCGATTAAATGTAAGTTTTGAAATTTTTCAAAAAAAGTTAAAAAATAGTGAAATTCTGTACGAATTCTAAAATATTTAAAGTCTTTTTTAATTGTTCTTGTTGCCAAATTTCTTCTATATTATCTTAGGTAAAGGCTATGGCTAGACATGAATCGTGCAAGAACCAATTGATTCCTACTAAATGATTTAGCCACAATATACACTTGTAGATAACACTGATAGTAAGCTCACTAACAGTTTACATTATTATACAACATAGCTTCAGAGCAGAATACACGTAGTCAACAACATCAAGATCAAGATAGCATTCTATTTGATTTATCAGCTCTATTATTAAAAGTATGCCATATTTTCAAATAGTTTTAATTAATTATAAACTTACTGTTCATATATATAGTACTAATTTCTATTTATAATAGCTGTCTCTTCCTATCTTCATTGGCAATTTGCATCCTATCTGTTTTGTGTCACAAGTCCACAAAAGATTTTTTTCTTGCGATGTTTTGTTTCGAGTTACGTAAAACAAGAAGTATTTCACACTGATCGTTGATTCAATATTGAATACACTTGTGAAAGTAGTTAGAGCTAAGTCCAATTGTGAGTTTATTGTACAGTGGTAACTACATAACTTGATAGCATTATATTAAGTTATTTTAAAGATTGTAATAGGGTGAATCAATATAATTTCCTTGACACAATTTTAAGTGTATATTTTTCGACATGACTGTATTGCCAGCTGATGTCCATGGTGCTTTAACTCAGTTGGTGAGTAATTTATCATCTGCTGATAATGCCACTAGATCTGCTGCTGAGCTGACTCTTGACAGCCAGTGGTCTACAAAGGAAAATGTGGAAATGCTCTTAGTCTTCTTAGCTGAGCAAGCATGTGGATCTGAAAATGAAACTGTGCGTGCTTTTTGCGCTGTTTTATTCAGACGTGTTGCCATAAAATCTCCAAAAGAGATAGCTAGTGTTACTGATAGAACTATAGGAGTGATCAGTGAACCAATAAGACAACAGATTCGTTCTTTATTATTGCAAGGTTTCACATCTCAGCAATCAAATCAAGTCAGACACAAGCTTTCTGATGCCATTTCTGAAGTTGCTAAAGAAGATTCTTCTCCTCAAGGAACCTGGAATGACTTGATTCCAGCTTTATTCCATGCAGCTGGAAACAATGATCCAAGTTTCCGTGAATCTGCATTCCGTGTTTTTTCATCTGCACCAGAAATTATTGACAAATCTTATATCAATGATGTTTTACCAGTATTTAATGCTGGTTTTGAAGATAGTGATGATAACGTCCGTATCGCTGCTTGTACTGCATTTGTCGCTTTTTTCAGAGAACTTCCAAAGAAGAGCTGGCAATCCTTATCTCCATTACTCCCAAACTTATTGAACTCTTTGCCAAGGTTCTTGGAGAATGGACAGGATCAAGCCTTGGCTTCTGTCTTGGAGTCATTAATTGATTTAGTTGAGTTAGCTCCTAAGATGTTCAAGGATATGTTCCCAACTATTATAGAATTTTGTGCTGCTGTCTGTAAGAATAAGGAATTGGAGTCTGGAAGTAGGATGGCTGCGTTGGAATTATTGACCACGTTCTCAGAAGTATCCCCAGCTATGTGTAAGCGTACTTCATCTTATACCGATAATATGGTTCTCATTACTTTATCTATGCTTACCGAAGTGTGCATTGATGACGATGAAGCTGCTGAGTGGAACAACAATGATGATACAGAAGATGATGATGAAGAACCAGAATACGATGCTGCTCGTCAAGCTTTAGACCGTGTCTCGTTGAAATTAAATGGTCAATCATTAGCAGCCCCATTATTCCAATTTTTGCCTTCTATGATTCAATCTAATTCTTGGAGAGAGCGTCAAGCTGCGTTAATGGCATTGTCTTCTGCAGCTGAAGGTTGTTCAGACGTTCTTATCACCGAAATACCAAAGATTTTAGATATGATTTTACCTTCATTGCAGGATCAACACCCAAGAGTCCAATATGCTTGTTGTAATGCTTTAGGTCAAATGTCTACTGATTTTGCTGATGTTATTCAAAGAACTGCAGGCAATAGAATTGTGCCTGCTTTAGTATCCATGTTAACTAATAAATCTGTTCCAAGAGTACAAGCACACGCGGCTGCTGCATTGGTCAATTTCTCTGAAGCAGCATCTAAAGAAATTTTGGAACCATTTTTAGATGACTTATTAAATAACCTTTTAGGATTATTACAATCGCCAAAAAGATACGTTCAGGAGCAGGTTTTAACTACGATTGCAATCATTGCTGATGCTGCAGAAAAGAAATTTATCAAATATTACGATACTTTAATGCCATTATTGACGGATGTTTTGAAGACTGATATGGGCCAAGAAAATAGATTATTAAAGGCAAAGTGTATTGAATGTTCTACCTTAATTGCATTAGCAGTTGGTAAAGAAAAATTTGCTCCACATTGTCAAGATTTAATTCAGCTCTTTGGTCATATTCAAGAAACTGCTGTTGAAGACGACGATCCTGTTAAACCATATTTAGAGCAAGGTTGGGGAAGAATTTGTCGTATTATTGGTAAAGATTTCTTACCATACTTACCTGCAGTTTTACCCCCATTGTTGAGCGCTGCAAAGGCAACTCAGGATATTTCATTATTAGAAGAAGAAGAAGCCGAAGGATTCAATGCTAATGATGAGTGGGATGTTATTAACTTGTCTGGTAAATTGATTGCTGTTCATACAGCTGCACTTGATGACAAAGTGTCTGCAATGGATTTATTGAGAACTTACGCAATTCAATTGAAAGGTGATTTCTACCCTTGGGTTAAAGAGATAGTTCAAGAAATTGGTATTTCTGCTCTTGACTTTTACTTGCATGATGGTGTTCGTGCTTCTGCAGCTTTAACATTAGCATCGTTATTAGCATGTTCTGTATACGCCACTGGTAATAATTCTAATGAAACTTTACAATTATGGTCTCAAATTTCTAATAAATTAGTTGATGTCTTAACTAATGAGCCAGTTCCGGAACTATTGGTTGCTTATTACACTGCATTGGTTCAATCTGTTAATATTTTGGGACCAAATTCATTATCTGGAACTCAATTAGAGTCATTAGCAAAATCAATTAACTCAAACTTATCCGAAATTTATGAACGTATAAAGCAACGTGACAATGATGATGACGAATATACAGAAGATGTTGAGGAAGATGAAGACGAATATACTGATGAGGAATTGCTTGACGAGATTAATAAGGCTATTTCGGCCATTTTCAAAAATTCTAAAAGTAACTTCTTGACTGCATTCCAAGTTTTAATACCTACCATTGCCTCCTTCATTAACGATGAAAATACCAATATTAAGTTATGTGGGTTATGTGTTGTGTGTGATATCTTAGAACATTGTGGTAATCACTCCTCCGTCTATAAGGATATGTTTGTCAACGTTGTTGGAGAATCATTAACATCATCACATGCCGGAATTCGTCAAGCTGCCTCCTATTCTGTAGGTATGGCTGCTCTTCATGGCGGGAACAGTTATATGGACTTCTGCTTGATTTGTTTAGAGCCAATGTTCAAAATGTCCTCAGTCCCAGATGCTCGTGCTGAAGAAAATATACATGCAACTGAAAATGCAGTTTCTGCTATTGCGAAAATATGTCATGCCTTTGGTTCTTCAATTCCAAACCTAGACGGTGTCATTCAACAATGGGTTACTTTGTTACCAATTGTTCAAGACGACGAAGCCGCTCCTTTCGCTTATACTTTCTTGAGCAAGTTAATTGAAAGCCAACACCCAGCAGTAATGAACCAAATCCCTAAAGTAGTGGAATCAGTAATTCAAGCCCTTTCTCATAAATCCATTGCTGGTAATACTGCTGAAATCGCTGCAACTGCAACAAGACAACTTTTAGGCACCTTACCTCAAAATGAGGCAGTTGTCCTTTTACAGAAGAATTCCAGTGACATTTCAGTCATTCAAAAGTGGTTTTCTTAGATCAAGCATTATTTTTCTTTATATTTAGATCTACGTCTTATGAATTTAATTGATATTTATTAGTTTAAATCCTGCATGTAATATCAAAATAGATCGAACATCCTCGATTTAGATTTTAATTAAATAAATAGACTAATTCTCTTACAACTAATGTCAACAAGTTCATCAAGACTGTCATCAGGTTCATCCACTAGTAGGATATCGAATAGGAGATATTCTCTTAGTACAATTGAGTCAGGAGTCACAAGGTTATTGGTATCTACAAAGCATCTTTTAGAAAGTTTAAACCAATGGGCTAAAGGTGAAGCAGATGATAAATTCGTATCTGATGCTTACGTCAAGCTAGGAAATGATTTTCGAGCAGCTACTAGATCATTCGCTAACGCTGGTATTGATATTTCAGATCTTGGTGATGTTCCAAAAGCTCTTAGGATAATCTTAGAAGCAGCGCTTAGTGAAGCCCCAAGTCAAGAGAATTTGGATAGATTTCTTCCAAATATAAGAAATATTATTGTAGCGCTAATTCAAAATCTCAAGATTAAGCAATCAAAAGCAAAGGCTTTAGCACAAGAGAAACAAGAAAAACAAGAGAAACAAGAGAAACAAGAGATACAGGAGAAACAGGAAAGTCAGGAAAATGGGTTAAACCAAGAGAAGCAAGATATACTGGAAAGACAGGCAAAAATTCAGGATGAAAATCCTGAGCCTACCGAATCGCTGGGAAATTCAAACTCCTCAAGAAATAACAAATATAGACCACCTAGTGCATCTCAATCTAGACAAAGCGATGCATTAGCTCAGCTTCAAAACGGGAACTTTTTACTGCGTAGAGCTTCTAAGAGATTTAGTGCATATCAATATGCCAAACTTACTAATTCATCTCCGTCAAATAATAGTTTTGCTACCTTTAATTCTTCCGAATTCAATAAGGATGCAGATACAAGTACTAGTTCTGAGGTGGCATCTATAATTAATGATAAAAGAATCGAAAGTGAAATAGATGAACCGCTGTTCATATTTCTTAAAATGAATGACAAAACCAAAAAAGTCAGTATCAAGCTTCCATTATCAATGGCATCAATTAGATTGTTATTTGTTGAGAAGTTTGCTTATTCACCAGGAACAGATACGTTTCCAGAAATTTATATTCAGCATCTGGAAACTGGTATTTCTTACGAATTGGAAGACAATATGTTGGAAACAGATCTTAGAACTGGAAGTTTATTGTCATTGAATGAAATAGATGGCCAAAAACCGAATTATCAAGAGTTAAATGGCAAGATTAGAGATTTGAGTATTAGAGTTGAAAATTTAACGTCGGATGTATTAAGAGGCGTAAGGGATATCGTATCATCTATTGAGATTCCTGAACCTATAGTTCATCACACATTACAATCTCCAGATAACAAGCAAACCGACAAGAGAATACTCTTACTTGACCCAACAGACATGAAAGAGTTAGAAAATATCCAAAATGACTTAAAAGTGTTCAGACAATTACAAGCCACGAATAAGAAAAATATTTTATCATCAGTTACCGAATTAGTGGAACAAGTGAGAGAATTTAAAGACAAGGGTTTTCAGGTATCAGAATCCTCTAATAGGGCGTACATGGAGGCATCGCATTTGAAATTATCAGACGAGTCAGATCAATTGCTTACAAAGGTCGATGATCTTCAAGATTTGATGGATGCATTAAGGAAGGATGTTGCCCAAAGAGGTGTCAGGATAGGAGAGAGGCAACTTAAAAACACACAGAGTGAAATAATTGAAGCCAAGGAAAGTTTATCAAAGATGATAAGTTATATTACAAAAGAGAGGGTTGTTTGGAAAAGAATTTGGGAAGCAGAACTTGATAAAGTTTGCGAGGAACAGCAATTTTTCAATCTTCAAGATGATTTGACTAAAGATCTTGAAGAAGATATCAAAAAATTAGATGAGACATTCCTTTTAATTAAGCAATGTTCTGAAGAGCAAAGCAAACAGAATGCAGCTACAAGAAGTAAATTCGTAGCCCATTTACCTGAACCTGGTGAAAGCTTGCATGAGATTAAGGGCGCAGTATTAAACGAGGTAATAGCATTAAGGCCAAACCACCAAAGCAGAGTAGAAGCGATAGCTAGAGCAGAAAGAATGAGAGAAAAAGAAAAAAAGCATATTGGTGAAACGAAATTTCAAGAGGAACTAGGTTCATTTGTGGAAGATAACAAGCTAAAAAAATCAGGCGGTATAGATGAAATAGAAAGGATACGACAGCTTAAAGATTCAGAAAATCTTAAAAGTAGTTTTGCTATATTATAATTATATCTATAAAGCTTTGCTCAACCATTGTAAGGATACTTCAAAAGTTTTGCAACTCCTTAGGTTCTTAAATATATTTTTGCAAATAGCATCATATAATATATGTATATTACGTTTATTATCATTTGTCAAATTAAACTGTAAGAGGGCTTCAGATATCAAAAAAAGTAAAAATTCCGTAAATTTTGGAATGTTTAGTGGTTCCCTTCTCACAATTCGTTTCAGTTCACTTTTTATGGACGAAAGAATAATATTTAAAATAGAATTAACATAGAATATTACGTCTTCAATGACACATAAATCTAGATTAAGGTGGTAGGACTTTATTCTTGATTTATAGTACCATTTTAAGTATCTGAATAGTCCTTTGAACGAAGAATACTTGTTGAGAAATGGTTTACCTAGTGATAGGATTGCAGGCTCTATAGTAAGGGATTTAATATTTATATTTATCCCAACAAATCTCAACATTCCTTTATCATCAAAAGAATCCAAATAAGACAATTTATCATGATTCACAAACGCTCCATACTTATGCAATCTTGGTCCCTTAATTGCGCTTCTCACCTCATTTATACACTGTTTGGAAGTTGAAAGAGCAAGAAAATCATCAGCTAATCTGACTAGGATAGAGGGCTCATTCATATTTCTCATAAATGAAAATTCATGAGCAACCAATGCATTGTAGACCACTTCACATAATGTTGCCAGTAAAGGGAATCCCTGAAATATCCCCTGTTTCCTTTTGCAAATTCTCAATGGCTTTTCACTCAATACGATCTTGGAACAAAATACTTGATCTTTCACAACTTCAAAGATATCAGATTTGCTTAGCTTTATTGTTTTTACTCTGTCAATAATATACGAATTCTTTGAAAAGGTATGACTTGAAAAGTCATTCTTTATGTTAAATTTTTCCAAAGAAGATACATCTTTTATAAGATTATGAACTCTTTTTATTAAACCACTTGATTCTTCAACATACTGTCGAATAAAATAATATTTCAGATCAGTATCATTCTCAAATATTTCTTCAAAACATTCAATAATTTTGTTTTGATTTAACAAATCATAGCAATGCTTCATATCAAATTTCAACGAATAAATTGGAGGAGTTTCATCACCATACAATGAATGTATGTTTCTTTTAAAACTTAGTAAAGTACTAGTTATATCCTTAATTGAATGACAAATAGGAACTTTTTCACCATAGTTTATTTCATAAAATTCTTTTAGCTTTAATAACAATACCTCCTTGGTTGGTCTGATTATCGAGTTCATATAATTTAGATATTCATACTTCTCATTTGGGTTGCTCTGGGTTCCTTCTACAAAATTGGACTTACAAGGAATACACAAGACACGGAAGTCATTGACTTTGGGAATTATTCGAAGCCTACCATAATTATACCATTTTACACCACTTAATGCTAACGAAGTAATTTTTACATCTTCTAAGTATCGGTCCTTATAACTTGGAAACCATTCCTTTGTAAGCGCTTTCCATGTTAATTGAGGGAAATAAAGTAAACAACCACTATCTTGTCCCAATTCTGGACTTGAAGAGTCTACAACATACCAGAAGGTCTTAATTATTTTACAAACAAATCCAGATAGAACCCATTCAATAAATTTTGAACAAAGATCTTTTCTAACTTGATGGTCTTGTTTAGAAGTGATTGCTGGCCCTTTACCAATCCATTCAATTTCAGTCAATTTAATTCCCAGTAATAAATCACTGAATGGAAATAGATCTCTATTGCTCAGTTTGATGTAAACAACAATTTTCCTAAATATGTTAGTTTTATTTTTACAACCTCCCCATATACTAGGTGGGAATACCTTACTGATAATTGTGAGACAAAAACCAATGACCTTCGATATATGTGTAGTTACATCAAAGTTAGATTTCATTTTCTTGGGAAATGACCCTATAATATTATTAAATATCAGCAAGTAACAACATTTTTTCTCATTTGAAATAGCTTGCTGAAGAAGTTTATTTATTTTCCTAAACTTCTTTGGCAAAAAGTTAGAATGCTCAATCAAAAATATTTCTTCGATTAGTTTTAAAGGGTTACTGTTGAGCAAATACATTCCAGGACGCAAGTTGCTTCTCTTATATAGAATGGAAATTTTGCTTAATTCTTTACTATTTTTCATTTTAAAAACAGATTCAATGCCAAATAATTGAAGGTAAGTTTCATTCTCTAACTTCAAATAACCATTCTTCGTTAGTATTAAATGAAAAAAACCTTTTGGTCCTATTTGTTTGTATACCAAGTTCCAATTGACTCCCTTCATTTGATTCATTTGAAAATTCACATGTTGATTTATAGTCGTATAACTTAGTACAGAATTTGTGGAAGGATCGATATACCCCCTTACTAGCACATTAGAAACTTTTTGAGAAACCAAGAACGATACGACTGAGTCTATAAATTCAAGATAAGAACTTGAATTGATTAAATGATGGGGGAACTCAACTCTATTTACCTCACATCTTTCAATGATACGAATTTCCTGCAAGAAAGATCTGTAATTTTCACGTAAATCTAATCCTAGCTGTTCTGAAAAGCTCGATTCAGTAGGGTATTCTTTTTTTAAGTAATCTAGTAAGCTCACGCCATTATTCATAATAGATTAATATTTTAATGATTCTTTTAACATCGCGCGGATCAATAATAATATACTATATGAAGTTAAAGCTGTTCTCTAAGAGTAATGAAAACCTCAGATGTAGACTTGAATAATGGTACTCTTTATGGTGTATTACAGCAAATACGATATAACATAAATAACATAGATTTACATGAGCCTACCCTAATTGGAGTTTGGAGTTGTGAAATATCATCATCTTCAACGAAGAAGATTTTGTCATTTATAAAGGAATTTATCACACCATATGATCCACACCTATTTGTTCATATAAAAAGACTACAAAAAGTGGAACAGATAGATTCTTTTGTTGGACCAAGATTAAAATGTATCTTAAGTTCTGAAGATTTCATTCCATCAGAAGAGAAACTTCGTTGCCTCATTGAATTAAACCTGGATTTTCGATATGAAGATCTACATGTTCAAAAAGTATACATACCTAAAGATGCGCCTCCAACAAAGGAAATCGGAATTGACTGGTCCTCAAGGTACTGGCCAATGGCATGGAAGGGAAATCCAAATCATCAATTTTTGAAGTCAGTAGAAATAGATATCAATGAGGAAAAGAGAATGATACAAAAAATTGTAAACGAGATTGAAAAGCCAGAAGGAAACACCAATCCCTCTGTGACGATTATTGCAAAAAGGGTTGGCCTTACCTACGAAATTCTAAGTATAACGAAAGGTAAGACGCACTATCACCCACTTGAGCATAGTATAATGCTAGGAATTAAAGAAATAGCCGAGATGGAAAAGAAAAGGAGAGCAAGTATATCAGAAGAGGCTCTTAATAAAAATGAAAATAGCTATCTTTGTCATAATTTAGTTGTTTTCACATCGATTGAACCATGTGTAATGTGCTGTATGGCGTTATTGCATTCAAGAATTGGGAAATTAGTATACATGAAGGAAGCGAATACCGGTGCTTTAGGCACTAACTATCAATTGGGAGATAGAGAGGGTCTTAATTGGAAGTTTGAAATTTGGAAATGGCTAGGTAAGGAAAATGATATATTAGATGTATTTACTCAAAATATCGATTTAGATGTAAATTTTTAAGAAAAATTAAATCAGGCAATAATTTAACACAATAATTTACATATTTATTATAAAGGAGGAACATTTATCAATACTTTTTTCTGTTGCATCAAGAAGCTCCTTCGATATGACATCATTTGGGACTTCATTGATTTTCTCAATACCGATATCTACTTCCTCATAAATATTCAGAATATTATTATTTAGTAAATTTAAATGAGACATGGATATCTCTCTTACTTTGTTCAAAGAATCAACAGTATCGCTTAATGAAAATCTACTAGATGGGATATCAAATTGTCCAGAAGCATTTTCGAGTGGTACATCAAACGTATTTTCTATTTCTTCATCGAGACAACGCATAACAACGTTCTTCTGAAAACATAGTTCATCATAAAGCTTTTGAGCCAAATCTTCCAGAATTGCTTCCGGAAAAAACCTTTTAAATTTATTAAAAGGGACTATCTCCTCTAAATTTGATCTAGACAATAAATATTCTTTCAAAATATCCAGGGATTTCATAAAGTTATTCTCTTACAATACCCAGGGACCTCATAAAGATTCAGTATCATATGATCCTAAAAATATAACTTTATATTTAATCACTCTATTCTAATTGACATTCGTTTGTGAGTATTGAAAGTAAACACTTGTAATATTAGTCGTGTAACAACCACAGATTATATTTTGAAAAGTAATATGAAATCTTCAAAGCATATTATGTTAAAAAGCTATATAATTCAATGTACTCATTAACATTTAATAATAAGTCATTCTACCCTCAAGCATTATCTACAGGGTTGAATTCAAGGATTTCTAAAGATCCTGACAATGCGTTAATTCAATATACTGCACCAACTGGAAGAGCAGCAAAAAGAAATACACAACAAATAAACTACGCTGAGTTTGATAATTATAACGATGACTTCGAATATGAAGAGAACGCAACTCCAAACCCAAATTCCTCCAATGCTGTTGGCAATACTCAAATACAACAACAGCCTACGCAAAAGCATCTATTGAAACCAGCAAGAGGCACTCCGTATTTGAAAGATTTAGATGATGAACAAAAATTATCAGAAACACTTCATAAGAAGGGTGATATTTTAATACCAATAAAACTAAATCTAGAATATAATAATGGAAACTCAAGGTTAATTGATTTTTTTATGTGGAATTATGGTGAGTCTCTAATCACTCCACAACAATTTGCTCTTATCTTATGCAATGATTTAGAGCTACCTTCTTCCTTACAACTGGAAATTGTTGACTCAATTAATAAACAAATAGATGACTATAACTTCGTTACAACTTTACAATTGCCTCCAAATATGGAATTCCATGTGATAATTGATTTATCAGTAAGTCTTGACAAAAAACTATTCCAAGATAGATTTGAATGGGACTTAGAACAAAATGATGTTACTCCTGAGGAATTTTCGGATATAGTAGTGTCTGACTTAGGTTTATCCTTGGAATTTAAACCAGCAATTTCACATTCTTTACATGAAACAATTTTAAGATTAAAGAGAGAAATTGCAGAAGGTAGTTATAACCATGAATTACATAAATACCAACAACTTGGAGGTCTTATATTTGAAAGAGGAATTAGAATCACAACCGAAAGTAGTACACATAATGGGAATGATCACTGGGAACCAATAGTGGAAATCTTAACACCATGGGAAATTGAAAAGAGAGAAATTGAAAAAGAAAGAAATATTAGGAGATTAAAGAGAGAAAATGTCAGAAGGGAGGTAGATGACTTTAGTTCAACAAAAAGAAGAGCGCTCTTAAATAGAAGGAAATTTGATGAATTGGAGGGTTCATGGAGAAATTTCTAGCCATATATGTAAACAAGTTAATCCAATTAATAAATGCCTTCACTTCATTTGTAGATAAATAATATACTAAACACATTCAACAAGAAATTGCATGCGATAGTACAAATATAACTCAAGAATATTAACTTATAGTTTCAAAATTTATATAACAATAAAAGTAATACATAACCTAAAAAAGAATTAATATACATTATACAGGTAATACCTGTTGTTAATATAATATCCAATAAAAACTAATCCGTGATAGCTACCGCTTGTTTAAAGGCATTAAAAGAACAAATCAAAATATCATAATAACTTGACAGAGAAAACAAATAATAACACAAATGGCCTAAAATAGGCCCTAATAAAAGACGTTAACCCAATAGAGTAGATTCGATCAAAAAACAGAGAAGTATGTAAGAATACCTATAACAGGAAAGACAAATCTCGGTCAAAAGTATACAAGCTCAACTTGCATAAAACCTACAACATTTGCATATTTCAACTACGCTAATCCATATATATACATTACTTTCGAAAAATTCAAATATGAACCAAAGAACATAACCCATCTCTACTTATGATATCTGAATAATTTCTTAACCACAATAGGCATGAAATTAAATATCAACTATGTATTAAATATCACTATTCTCATCCAATATGCCAGCTAACATTACTAGGATATATTGTTATCCATACATATATAAAAATTATAAAATAACACAATCCAAAGTTTAAATGTACTGTACTAACAATTGCTTAAGCTAAATTTGAAACATAATCCTTGAATTTGAGAAATCAAATTCCCTATAAGAAAAATCTCAATTACTTATAAACAGACTTTATTTACCAATGAATATTTAGTTAATTAAATTAATAATTTTTAAATCTTCTCACTTAACACATTTATCAAAACACATTTGCTTAAGTTTGAAATGAACATAACGTCAAAGACAACAAGATCTAATTTTGGATTAATTTCTTCTAAATTTAATATTCCTTATAATTTTGAGTGTTTAGATGATTTTAATATATAAGTTGGATAATACCCTACTCATAATACCAAAAGCTATAATATCGTAGTATTACTCATAATATTAATTAAATTATACTCATTAATTTGGAAATACATTTTCGTACATCATTAGGATAAAAAATAACTACTCCTTCAATAGTAAACAATAATGAATTGTATATAAATAATTAAAATAAACATATAGAATGGTTATAATAAAACTCTCAAATATATCTATTGAATCTTCTACAACGCTAAGTATAATATAAATCTATAAGTTAAAATGTCATTTCGTTATTTGTAAATGAGATATTAAATTAATATGTTTAATAGTTAAAGAATTTACTCATATCTATATTACAGTTATGAAACAACTATTAAATTACTCGTAAAGCAAATTATAAGATACTAAACTAAGACTAATATTATTAACTCGAGTTAACAATTATGATTTTGAATAATCTTATTTTAATACCATCCTAATCTAGGTTTTAGATTCTGAAATAATAGTAAACAGATAAATATAGCACATATATTAGTATAATCGTCCTGTAAGAATATATATGTTACAATATGCTATTATCGTCGTCTTGAAGACTCTCTATTTATTTCTTTATAATTTATTGAAAAACTTTCAATACATAGTATATATATGAGAATATTAATTTTAGTAAGGAATTAAGTTTGGAAGCAATTTGTTTTACTTATCTTGTTATAGTGCCATTGATGTATCTTTCCTTAAATCTATTGATTGTCTATATTGATGTACATAATTAATATTTTGATTATATCTTTTTGAGAATATAATAAGATTTATGAGTTTCCTGAACTGTTATTCTCTATAATCCCAAATAATTAACGAATATGTTGAGGGGTATATTATTTTAAGGTGATATTCTCTTATGAGTAGAATTATTCTTCGTAATACTAACTTAATTGTTTGCTTAATGATCTAGACTGATTGATTCTAAGTTAGGATCCAGGTTGTTTATTGCAAGATTAAGTTATCACAATTAGAACTCACTTGATTGTCTGGATTACTTGAATGAATAACCTATAAATCAAAGTTGATTACATTAAGAATGAAATTAAAATATCCAACTCTTATTTAAAGTACTGTTGTAATTTTCTGGTTCTTATTTTTCGTTTTAAATTCTTTTTATCTATATGTTTATATAAATATTATGACTAGTCTTTGACAGTTACTGCATAGGGATATATCATTTGTGATTATTAAGATTGACTTTATGATAAGTATTCAGCTACTGTAAATTATTAGATAAGTAGAAATATTCGATTTTAGGTAGTTTTCTTGTAGTTTATTTTTTGGGTAAATACCAGGCAGATGGGGAAACCTTGTACCTAGATAATTAAGAATTATTTTAATAGTCCGAAACAATTATCAGAATTGTTGATTGATACGATAAAATGTAATTAAGGGGGGAGATTTTCTGATTTGTATTTTGGTTTAAGAAAGTAGGTTCACAATATTAAGGATTTAGGGCTTTAGAAGATGGTAAATGATCTCAGCAAGGAGTTGTGATTTTAATAGTTTTTATCTTAATGTTTTTAAATTTATCTATCAGAATAAATGGTATAGGTGTTACAAAATTTCATTATTTCTAGTTGCAGAGTTATTTCAATTTTCAATATATGGGCGTTTTGAATGGGGTAATTCTGATCCTAGACTTTCTGTAAAATTGCATATTTATTGATAAAGTTGTTTAAGCATTGCCATGAGATAGTTCGTCAATGGAGCAACAAATATCAGTGATGGTTGTTCCTGTTATAAATAGATATTTCGATTGTGTTTCAATGTGTTCATGTGTCTTTTCAGTTTACAAGCAAAGAGTATTTATTTGTTTATTTACATAGAATAATACATTTTTTATTTTTTCTAGAAAGAGTAGGTAATCCCATTATCGTGTATTGATTTTTCAATTTTATTGACTTTGTTATTAAAATATAAAAGTAACATAGAATTTAAACTAATGGAATGCTTTCAAATAATACATTACAAGTGGTATTGTTGAATTTCATATTGAAGAATTCAGTTTTCAAAGCAAGTTTATGTATTTATAAGCATGTGTCTTGTTAACTTCTCAATTTAATGGACCATATGGCCTAATATTTATTGTTAGTCTAAGACGGTTTTGAGAACCGTAGCTTGAGAAATTACAATTATGTTTAAAAACAGATCTAGATTTGTGAGAAAGAAATACGAGATGGAGGAAGAAGATGTACAGCATTTTTATTTTCTACTCAAACTACCGGTTCGGAATTGTTCATACCAAGGGTTCGGAATTTTTCAAAC